>WSXT02203636.1:0-18450 GCA_011762715.2 Neuroterus valhalla | reverse complement strand
CTTTTCGATCCCTCAAAATGTGTGCCAAAGGGCAATCCAATCCGATCATTCTTTCGAAAGTTATCGAGTACACAGATGACAGGCTACAGACTACAGACAGACAGACACCTTCGTAAAAACCATTTTTTCTGACTTAGGGGGTCTCAAAACGTGAAGATTTCATCAAATCCTTGAGAGTCAATTTTCACATAAAACCAATACCTTCTCATTCAGAATGAGAATGTAAAAATAGAGGATAAAAACGAAAATAGGCATAATAATAGAATAGATGACAAAAGATATTCAGAAAATCATAACGAAAATAGAAGGGACTTTAGACAGTCAAAATAACGAAAAAAGTTAAAACTAAAACCAGAGTCATCAGGGCCGGAAAAATTTTAAAAACAAATCCCCATTCCTCTCATTCGGATTTCCATTCCTACCGTTTCCGAACCATAGACGATACAATTTCAGACCAAGATTCCCGCCTGGCTTTCGGCCTAGATCCCAAAGAAATTTCCAACCTAGATTTCCGAATAAGAAACAAAGATACCGATTCAACCCTTATAATCAAATGTTGCAAATGTACAATCAGATGGCACTAGGCTCTAACTAGGAAATAAATCAACCTATGATTGAATTCCCAATAGAGAAGGCGGAAAACACTTCGGGGAATTATGATAATTCCAGAAAACAAAATCACGATAATAAAAACCAAAAATCGGGAAATTCTATCCCAAAACCGCATAACAATACGAACACGATTATTGCGGATTAGTGAGCCATTTTTAAAGAGAATGCCCATATCATGTATATAACCTGGGAAACTGGAAGGATGGGTACTAGGCCAAAAAATAGTGTAACCTATTACTGAAACGCCAGAAATAATAAATTCGGACAAAGATGAAGTATCGGAAACACGACTCCATCTGATGACAAAATTCGAGGATAAGCGTTTCCGAATTTTAGTAGATACATGTGCCACACACTCACACGTAGGCAAGGAATTACTGGGAGAAATTAAAAATTCCAGAATTTTAATTTCGAAATCGTTTCAAATAAATAAATGGTGTCAAACGGAGAAACTGTCGATATAAATGGACTAGTCGTGATCGCAATTACTATCGGCAAAAAAGTTGAACATCCAATATTCAGGTTAGTCCCAAAATTAAAATCCGTAGGTATTTTAGGGACAGACATGATGAAATCCTATCGGATGACCCTAGATTGTGACTCAGAGACCTGAGGGCTACCAGGCGATCCCCCTACCCGCAGCCTATGGAAGCACACCCAATACCGAACCTCAAAGGTAATGTGAATAAAGATGTTAAAAATGTGAATAGTAGCATTAAGTTAGAAATTAGGACTAAGGAACACGAATCAAACAGAAAACCAAAATTCGGAGGAGCATAAGTTTAAAAAGCACAAGGGAATCCAAAGGGGAGCATTCCAAAGTTAGAAAAAATAGAAAGGCCCCCCAGAACCATTAGCCCTATGCAGTCCCAAAAATCTAAAACTGCCCAAACCAACGGAACAAACCCTGAAAAAACCATCCCAAGCCTGATAAGCATCCCGACCTCAAATAAATTTCAAATCCTAGAAAGCATCCCCACCCAAGAAACTAGCGACGAGACGAGCACCGAAGACTCATTCAAGATAGGAAAACCTAAAAGTAGGAAAAAAGTTAAGAAAAATAATTCAGGGAAAATTTTCTACCATAGTAAATACGAGGATGAATACAAACAGGTCGATAACAACCCTTGGGGACATGAAAGGGTCACCGATTCGATGAAAAATAAGGAATCTCAAAAAGAAATTAGAATAGCCCACATTGAAGATGAAAATCAATGGACCGATTTTAAGAATAGAGCTATTAGATTAAGTAACATTTCAGATAATATAGGGAAACGAAGCGAACAATATAATAGTTCCTCAAAAAGTTGCGAAGGTATTGTTGAGCTTGACGAAAGCCAACAATCCTAACTAGAAATACTATTAGAAAATAAGATGAAATCCCATCAGGGTAAAGAACATAGGGCGACTCACTTAGCAAAGCGCAAAATTGACGTCCAGGTTCACGATCCTATTAAAAGCGCTATTATCCCTATAGCCATGATTGAAAACCCAGGAAAAGACTATAGATTTTGCCTGGATTTTAGAAAGGTAAATAACATCACGAAAAAGGACCTCTACCCAATCCCACTCATGACAGAAATCCTTGACACATTAGGATCCGCAAAATTCATTTTGAAAATTTATCCAAATTTAGCATATTAACAAATACCACTTGAAAACGATTCCAAACCAATCACAGCGTTCACAGTCCCTGGAAAGAGGATGTATCAATTTAAACGGATGCCATTTGGTTTAACCAATGCTCCTGCCACCTTCCAGCGACTGATGGACAAAATTATCACTCCAGACTTGAAACCGAACGTTTTTTGTTATTTAGATGACATAGTTATTGTTACTCAAAATTTTGAAGATCACTTGGAATACCTTTACATTATACTGGACAAAATTAACGAAGCAAACCTAACGATAAGCCCAGACAAATGCGAATCTGGCTGTTCAGAGAAGGAATATGTTGGTTATAAAGTAAACGAAGAGGGTCTCCAAGTAGAGGATGACAAAAAACAACCAATCCTTGAATTCCCTAAACCGCAAAATATCAAACAGTTACAAAGACTAATAGGGATGGCAAGTTGGTTAAAAAAATTAATTCCACACTTTGCTGAAATAATGGAACCATCAAACAGATTGGTAAAGAAGGATTAAACCTGGGATTGGGGTTTGCAACAGGACAAGGCCTTTAAAAAAATCAAAAACCTTTTAACTTCAGCGCCAATTTTGACATGCCCAGATTTTACTAAACCTTTCCACCTAGAGACTGACGCGAGTAATACGGTCTTAGGAGCCGTACTTACTCAAACCATAGACGGGGTAAATTATGTCATCGCTCACGCAAGCAGAGGCTTGGATGGTGCCGAATCTCGGTACTCGGACTTAGAAAAAGAGTGCTTGGCCGTGGTTTGGGCCATACGTGAATTTAGACCTACTTAGAAGCTTAAAGTTTCAAGGTAATAACGGACCACTTAGCGTTAAAGTGGTTTCATAACCCCAAAAATCCTAATGGCTGATTAACCAGATGGGCTTTAGGACTCCTCGAATATGACTACGAAGTCCTATATCGAAAGTGAAGTTCAAACCATGTCCCTGATGCTCTCTCGAGATCAGGACAACCAGTAAATAATGTAGCGTTGGCGTTAGCTAGTAGTACAGAAAAACCGACAGCAGACGTTAACGATAAGACAGACGACTGGTACTCAACAAAAATAAGACAAGTAAGGAAAAGACCGGAATCCTAAAATCTACTCTGTTACCAGACTCGAACCCTTGGAAATTAGTCGTACCCAGAAGATTGAGACGTCAAGTGCTTGACTTGTAGGCGATAAAGTACTAAAAGTAGTTACAAAATTATCGAATAAGGCTGATAAAAAGACAGGGAAGTTATACGACCAATTCGAAGGGCCATTCAATATTAAAACGAAAGTTTCTCCAACAATTTACGAATTGAGAAACCTTAAAGGAAAAAGTCTTGGGTAATGGAATATCAATGATTCTGAATTGAAAAATTCAAATTTAGATAACACAAGAAGGCAAGAGATAAATGGCACAATATAATCTAGATGGCCCAAACCACTGAAAAACACGATCGACTATATTACTCTAAAACAAATCGACTCCAAAGACAAATTATACACCACGAATTATTTCCCCTTTTCAGCAAAATGAAAAAAGCAAAGAGATGCTACATCTGCCAGAACTGGATAGCAGTAAACAACTTCGATGATCACCTAACGAAATGCCGAGCGTGGGATTGGCTTCAGAAGCGTCTAGGTAAAGGGGAGTAAACTTACATAAAATACCACCCCCACAAACACATAAGAAATATAAGGAAGAACTGGCCAGGGCCGTAGAGACAATATCCGGGCCCGGGGGTAACCATGCACGGCCCCCTTCCCCGGGCCCCCCTCAACAATTGTAAAATTAGAATTTTGTGAAGGATTGAAACTGCGTGCTGGGGGGAATCCCCTCCTTTCTCCTCCCCACTCATCAGGCCTGGAACTGGCAACCCGAGGAATCGGAAGAAACGCGGGGAGAAGGAGTCGACTTCCCAACAGAACCCATACACGACATTAAAGCGCGAATGGTAAACGACATAAAACTAAAAGCAAAACTACAACACTATAAGCAGATAAATCAACTAGGTGTTCTCCTCTTGTGAAATTAGAAGAAAACATAGATTGAGAAGGAAATAGAATAAAACTAAGTAAACTCTTATAGTTATAGATCAATGCAAATAAGTTATTTGTGCCATACGTATTCGGAAATATCGTTTTAGATGTGTCTTGTAATATTTCTGATACACAATAAATTTCTAATAGAAAGAGTTTTTTTTTATATTGAATATGAATTTCAAAAAAAAAGGAAGTATATAACACTTCTACACATTTGAAAATGAAAATAAATGATTCAAAGATCAAGGAAGTATATCATCTAGAGCGAGTATAAAAACGCGTGTAATTTATTTTACGATATTCATATTTCAAATATTCTAGAAGATTTTAATTGCATATTTTGCCAAAACTATTTCCGAACTCTCAACTTGTATTTGTCCTTTCTTTAAAAATTCAAATCCTAAGAGCATACATTACCACAAAATTACGAATTGGAGTTTTTCAGAAAGCATATCTCAGTTTCCTTGAGAAGAAGTGATTAGGGCAATCACTAATTACTTTTATTCTATAAACAATTTGAGGGACAATGTTTCCTTTTTTGTACAAAAAGTTCCTCACTAATTTGTTTCTAATTACATGTATATTGATTTATATTGCACTAGCCTTATTGTCGATTTGAATTTACCATACGGCATCTGGTGGTTTCAATATAGCTGTCACGGGGTCACTCATATCGGCATATGTATAGTTATGGTTACAATGTTAAAAGTGGCCCTGTAGCCGACATTTTTGGAGCGTCCTCCTGCCCCCGGTGGATAATTTCATTGCCAATGTAGATGAACTTGTACAATTTTTTATGTACAGAATAGGCGCGTTTATAACCAATTTTTAGATGAAGAATGCTGCACTTCTCAATCTAGCATTCGACAATAAATATATAGCAAATATATACAGTACGTTTTACACAAATATGACAAGAACAATGATGTAGGCGAATGCACGTCTGTGACAAATGGTTCATCACATAGGAAATCAATATTCATTATAATACTTCTACCTTTTACTTACAAGTTCTTTATAAAATATCGAATATCAAAAACAAATCTTTATGGAGATTATTTCACTTTTATACTATCTGAGATTGATATTGCATTCATTTTCGTAGGAGACATATGTTCGTATATAAGCAGAATAAGTAGAATAAATTCAAAAATGGGAGTTTCTTGCAGGACTTTTTCTTTGAGAGTAATTGCTTGTCTATGACGTGGTGGAAGGTTAATTCTACCGATAAGAAATCTCTGAAAAATGACTGGATGTCTCTGTCTATGAGACGATAGAGTTGAAAGTCTCTGCAAGTATACAGGTAGCAATGTCGTAAGAATCAGGTATGCTCTTCAAATGGCCCGAAGACTGAGGGCTGGTAAATTTGCACTTTGAAATAGAAATAGGAATGCAATCCTGAATAACTTGTAGAGAGGCTTCCTCGGGACTCTATATTGTCTATATTGTCTATAATAGCCCTAGGTTTGGAAAGTTAGACCGACGGGGTGTCATCTGTTATGAAACGGGAAAGAAATTTAAATTAGAAAATTTATGATTCTGCAGTTAGCGATGTGGAATAGGCATATTTGGAACCCATGCATTTTTTTGAATCCCAGAGCATCTTATTTGTCTCTAAAATTCGAGAATTAGAGAAGTTATAAATATTGAAATCAATATTTAGATGAAGTTTTTCAAATTAAACTTCTCAATTTTCCTGCTTTCATGTACCAAAAATATGTCATTATGCATAGAATCCAAATATATTATTCTTCATTCGCTAGTTGCAAAAATAGGAAATAAAATATCCTTCGTTTGACCTGCTTATAGGGATAGAATAGACGAGAGATCCTAAGCGCACCCAAATGAAGCTCCGTGAAATGACCCAAATGTGAATAAATTAGGCCGGAAATAAGCTTGACAGAGTGCAGGCCACAACGCCCTTATACTCCTTATAAAGAATATGTAAATAGTTAGTTTACACTATGCTGAATGTATAAAATGATTATTTGATATGTATAATTATAGACATTATGTTTAACTTGATGCGTCAAATGTACAAATTATTTTTATGCAATAAATGACCTATTGATAATCATATTGTGAATATAAGAGTACTCAAAAAAACAACGTGCGAACCACAAAAAAAAGACGAATTTTAAATAAAATAGATGAATTTCCCAATTTTTGTTTTTCACTAAATTAGGAGATGTAGAATTTACATACCAGTTGAGGCTTACAATTTTTCCTGTTTTTATTTTGCTTCCTCATAGAGTGGTTGGAACAATTTCAAATACCTTAAAACTAATTACATTAGACTGTTACTAGTTCACATATGTCTGATATATCATTCCTAACAATTAAAATTTAGGAAATCTGGAATTGAAACAAATTCAAATCCAAATTCCTTCTAACGTCCAAAATTTATGTGAAAATCTGCACTTCCTGGAGATTTAAATTAAATAACTAAGAATCAAACGACGCAATTTGGACGGGCACCTTTGAATATACCTATCAATAAGAAACCTGAATAAAAAAGAGGAAAGATAACAGAGAAAACAACCTCCAAATCCCCTTTTTTCTCTATCTTGTATCTTTCATCTTTTTTTGCTTAAAAAAAAACAAACAAAAAATTTTCTGAACAAACGATTCTTAATATATACTGATCTCGAAACTTTGGGATCGAGATTCGTTTGGGTCCGGATGCTCGCGTTTCTACGGTGATGAACAGCGGCATTGCTACCAGGGATGTTTCAAGTGGCAATCGCTGGAAGCCCCTAACCTCAAGGCCCCACAATCATCGAGTTATCTCTTAGATTTGCTTATGCATTAATTACTGTGTTTCTAAAAACTTGAAAAATTCCAGTATCATTGCGATAAAAAAAGTTTCTACATGAGCCCCGCAAGGTAATGTTACGCCACTGATTATCAGGATGTCGTCAAAATCGCGTGCTGGGTTGAAGCCGTAAATACGAGTATATATCTCCCATGAGTCCCATGAGGCAGCTGGCTGTGTTAACATGCTGAGCCAGGACAGCGTGCATTGCCACATTACAGTTCCTATAGGGAGAGTTGTATGTTTGTCGATGATAAAAGATTCGTAAGTAGCGAGATTCCTGAGCTGGATTTATTTGTACGTGCAGCTAAAGATGTCAAAAAATGTAGCATAAACCTAATAAAAAACAATACGTAATAACGCCAATCTCGGAACTCCTAAGCGAAAGGCCTTTGAATCGACTACACCATCAGGATCCAACGGTTCTGCGGCGAATTTTTACAAATAGAGCTAGGCAAACAGCAGACTTCAGGGCAGCAACAAAGCAAGAAGCCGACAGGAAAGTAAACAACGCAAGTTACTTGTTTTGGAACTGCCATGAATTTTTAAGATTTTTCAATTCTGAAATTTTGTAAGATGATTTTATTATCATTGGTATAGTCGAAACCTGGCATACCCAGGCTCCGAAATAGAAATAACAGAAAATTGGATCTTAGTTAGAATTCACAACAACGAAAATCTAAATTTTATCATTAGTACAGACTATTTTATTCCTTCTTCAAACTCAAACGTAATACTCAATTTTTTTGTGACAATACCGATAGTGTTGTCACGGTGTTTTGGATAATGTGGTTATTTGTTGGCTAATAAAGAAAAAAATAGAAGGAGTAAAAAAGTGTGATGAGTAGAAAGGTAAAGGGTGAAAGGTTGGGTTTAAGAAGGGGATTTTCGCGGGACTTGCAGGTTAGGAAAATGAAGCTGGTCAACACAGGGAGCTGAAAGGTTGGTACAGAGAGGGTGGCTTTTGGGTAGGTTTCGGAGGGCGTGGTAGGTAGTTTCGTTTAGGGATGGGAAATTATCGATATTTATTGATAAGCGTTGGTATCGTTATATATCGATAACTGGCGAGCTTAACGATAGTCATAGGTTGATTATAGGTTGGGTTGGGTTCAAATGATCCGGGCAGGTTTTCACTTTGTGACAATATTTATTTACCACGTATTGACCGTGCAAGGGCTACGAGCGTACTGACTCTGATAGTCTGATGAGAGTAACGCGAAGAGAGCTCAGACGAGAGAGTGGGGATGACCCAGAGAGACACGCCATCTGAGGGTTTCCGCATGGATCCAACATCCCACCTGCCTCTTTCCCCGAACAAGAACGTAAGAAGGCTCCGCGGAACGTTGTGCCGTTGTCGCTCCAAATCTCTTGGGGATTGTCCGCGTCGACCAGTGAAGCGATCGAGCACTTCGAGGAATCTCTGCGTTGTGAGATCGACTGCGAGTTCTAGATGTACAGCCTTAGTGGTCAGGCAAACGAAGAGGGTGACATAGCCCTTGGCCACACCCCACGGCCCTTTGTCCTGAGGATGTTGAATGGCGGCTGACGGAGTTACCCGGACATCCGGTAAGGGGGCCATGGCCTTCTCCATCGGTTCGGCATTAGCGCGGGCGCAGACGGTGCAGTCACGCAAGTGTTTTCTGACCCGTGCTATCCCGCCCACTATCCAGGCGCGTTGGATGGCGTGAAGGTAGGTCGCGCGTATACCGGCATATAGACTCCGGAGGTGCGCCCAGTCGATGATGAGCCGGGCAAGGTGGCTGCGTCCGTCCAAGATTATCGGGTGTTTCTCTTCGAGCAGGCATTATGGGCGTGGTCGGGTCAGACAATTGGCGGATTCCTCGTCTGGCGCGTGCCATGCCTCTAAGGAGTAAGTTCAGGCTCGAAAATTTGTCGGCTGGGTGCTCGTCAGAGGGCGCCACCTGGGCGACCGCTCACCCTAGGTTGGTTGTCTCGGTGGGTGGCCTTGGTTTGGAGACCAAGGTTGTCTGGCTGTCAGTGGGACAGGTGGCGTCGTCCTGCTTCAGAAAGTCTGGTCCTTCTCACCACAGAGTGGACTGGGAATGGCTTTGGATTTTTGTACCTCGAATGGCATAATCGGCTGGATTTTCGTTCGTAGACATGTAGTGCCATTGAGCGTCGGGCACGAGTTCGTGTATGTGCATGATGTAGTCGTCCACCAAGTTGTTTCCCGTCCGAACATCGGAGCGGAGCCAATGAAGCGCTACCTGTGAGTCCCCCCAGAGATGTCACTCAGCCAGGGGGATGTCCAAGTTCGTGGATACAAAGCGAAGGAGCTTAACCGCCAAGAGGGCTTCTGATAGGCGATAGCTTTATCTTCGCCCAGAGCAAGCGGATCGTCGCGTTTCCTCTGTCTTGGTCGTTGGTTCTAGGGTACAGTTCTGCGGCTGTTGCTCGGCGACTTGCATCCGCGAAGGTATGCAGCTCGATTCCTCGTGACTTGTGTTGTCAAATCCAGCGTGGGATGATGATCTTGTCTACTTCCTTCATCGTTTCCTGGAACAAAATCCACTTTCGGGCCCAAGGCTTGGATACGCGCGTGTTCAAGTCTAGTTTAGCCCGCCACAGATCTTGAATTATCATCTAAGCGGTCACCGTGACTGGAGCGAGCCACCTGGCTGGGTCATGAACTGGGCCGTCAGTCGAGAACTGGAGCCATGTCAGCCGAAGTCTGTCCTCTGAGGCGATGTCTTCAAGTAGGTTAGGACCGTTCGACACCCACTCTTTGAGGACAAGGTCGACAGCTTTGAGAAGTGTGATTAGTTGATCGCGGTGATTGCGCGCAGATTCGATGTCGTCAGCATCGCTGAGGAAGTCGTCGACGTACAGGTCTTTGTCGACGGCATCGACGGCTTCGGGAAGATTGGCACCCTCGTCTCTGCAGAGCTGCCTCATGGTCCGCAATGACAAGTACGGTGCGCTGGCCTCTCCGTAGGTTACCGTGAGGAGGACGTAGTGAATGGCCGGGATATCAGGGCTCGGGCTCCACTAGATCCGCTGGAGGTGGATGTCCTGAGGTCAGACCCGGATCTGTCGGAACATCATCTTGAGGTCAGTGCAGAGGACGATTCGGCAAGTTCTCCATCGGGTGACCACGGTAGCGAGGTCATTCTGGAGCTTGGGGCCGGCATACATCACGTCGCTGAGACTGTATCCACTGAATAGTCATCGTGGATGAAGTACTCGCTATCCTGTGCTTCTGGGTGGTAAAGAAGATCTACGTGGTTTTTTGAGAAGTCGCTCCAATGTCCGTTCAAAAACTCAAGGCTGCTAATTGCCAGTCCGGCAGTCCATTCCTCAAGAGGCCGTTTCAGGATCTTTCGAGCACCCTGGCAAAGCACAGCGAATAGGGCGCTCTGAACTCTGAGTAGGGCTGCACCTGTGAAAGAAGATAAGGAAGGTGCGCAGGGCAGACCTACAGGGCATGCTACTCGAAAGGTAAATTACACTTCCTTGAAAGTTATGCAGGACAGGCTTGAGCCGAAGCGTAAGACACTGGCCCGAAGCGATGCACTAGACAGGCTCGACCTGAAGCAACAGTGCTAGGCAGGCCCGACCTGAAGTGCAAGACGCTGACCTACCCAAGGCGACGTGCTAGACAGGCTCGACCTGAAGCAATGAGCTGTGCAGGTTCGACCTGAAGCACGGGACGCCGACCCTCCTAAGTCGACGTGCTGGACAGGCCCGACCTGAAGCAATGAGCCGGGCAGGCTCAACTTAAAGCACGAGACGCCGGCATACCTGAAGCGACGCACTAGACATGCACGAACCTGAAGCAGTGAGCTGTGCAGGCTCGACCTGAAGCACGAGACGCCGACCTGAAGCTTTATTTGAAACCTTTTGCTACTTGTTACTATTATTGTTAGTATTAGGGTTGGTGTGAATGTAGTTTAGAATCTAAATGATAGGTCCCACATACATTAATATTGATCTAAGCTCTGCCTGATCCCAGTAATAGAATGAGAAGATCATTGATTCACATGTGATCAAGTTCACACCCAGAAATGAATTATTGATTCGGGCTCTAGGCCCACTTACTTGGTTGTTCAGTGGCTGGGTTCATATTGACTTCCTGTTGGGCCATAGATCCACTTCTAAGCGCGTCTGCTACAAGCCCCCTTGACTCAGAGTTGTGGCTAACTGTCCTCGTCGGCAGCAAAAGGAATCGTTCTTGAGGATGCAAGCTGGCGGTTAGGCTCCGCGCGAAGCTTCAGGCTCGATGGACCAATGTTGAAAGGTTGGGTTCAAATGATCCAGGTAGGTTTTCACTTTGTGACAATATTTATTTACCACGTATTGCCCGTGCGAGGGCTACAAGCTTACTGACTCTGATGATAGTAACGCGAAGAGAGCTCGGAGGAGGGAGTGGGGATTACCAGGAGAGACACGCCGTTGGAGGGTTTCCGCATGGATCCAACATAGGTGATTCACCAATAACAGACAAACGTTCTCGCCTGACCCCCGATATGGCCGAGAAGTTTTTTTTTCCAGGACAAAATTACAATTTTCTGAAAATGTAAAGTTTGATTTTTTTGTTTTCAAGATAATAAACTGAATTGGAATGATATTGAACTGAAATCCACTTATTTTCATGACCTCCTAGCCTGATAATCAAATTTTGCTGCAATAGACAATAGAGGGGGAAAGTATTCGAAAATTATTGATAATTATCGATAACGGACAAATCTCATCGATAATTTTTCTTCATGATTATCCCATCCCTAGTCTAGTTAGCGTTGGGTAAGGTACTCAGTAGGTAAGTGGGAGATATCTGTGCTGCGTATTCCAGTCACTCTACTCAGAGGACGCCAAAGAAGCGTCATAATCGAGGAGAGAGAGCCGAAAATGGAGAAGCAGGCAAGTGAAGTACGAAAGGAGTGCTGGCGGCAACTACATCAGGTCTGTCAGGTAGTGGCAAGGTTTCTAATAAGAGAGGGAGGCCTCCCAACTTAGAACTCCTCAATTGGAAGGCATCGCGTTCGCTCACGAGAAGAACGAGCATTTTCCTCTATGACTGGTGCAAATACGCAAACACGGCCAGTAGCAAGAGGATGGGCAGCAAGGGGAAAAGTCGACTGAGGAAAAAAGGAAAAGAGAGGAGGAATACGGAAATATAGAGGGGGCGAAATCTAAGAAAACTAAAGTTCTGCACGGAGAGAATAGGCATGCGTCGGTAGCATGGCTACCAGCCAGCTGCTGAAGCGTGGAGCTTCATATGCTACCGAAGCATGTTTATTCTCTCCATGAAGGTAGGCTGTTTTGACAGCTCAGATACTGTTTCAAACGTGATCCAGAGATTGATATTACCTCGTGCGAACGGATTGTTTCATTCCTAATTAATTGCCGGGGTTCCTGTGGAAATAAAAAGACGGGTCTTTTTCGGTTGCATTCGGGTTATTTGACTGTGAATTCTTGGCATGAAAATGGCTCACACTACATATCGGTATACTTGGATTTATGCTTTAGATGAATCAGAACTGCGATGCCATGCCAGCGAATTCTGCATAAACCCGACCTATTGCTTTAACAACGGGATTCGCGACAAACTCGACTACTACGTCAACGGTTACAACAATAGCTAGTACCGGCATAGCGGATACAAAGTGCAATGCAACATACACGTCAGCATTTCCACCAACTTCAAATACAGAGCCACACTCGCGTTCCACACCATACTCTAATCATCATTTAGCTTTCGGGAATTTCGTCACTCAAGTAATTGATTTGAGTCAACCATCTCTGGATTCCTCAAATATTGAAAAAAAACAATTCCAAATTCTGGGACATGCGACTGATAGAGTCCAAAATTCTTCGTGAGAAAATTTAATAAATATTCAAAACGATGATTTGAATTCCACACGGCTAGCGATAAAGCAATTTCCACTTACTCCTGTCATCAATAATTCACGCATCATTAATAACCCCATTATTCCTCCACCACTGAGAAGCACACTGACTCACATTTTTAATAGCAAGATGGCACATGTTTCGAATACATTACCTTATTTTCCCAGGCACGTGCATACCCTAAACTAACATCGAGATCAAGGAAAAACAATTCACCAATAGAATCTCGTTTGATTGCTCTTCTTCCACTAGTTCGAAGGAATTTCGGACAATAATGCCTGAAAATAGGGTTTGCTCGCAGGTGACGGATGCCGAGGTAACAAGTGCGTTACCGTTGTTATTGACAGGGCGTGTTCGATTATGTTACTGCAATTTATTCGCGGATGGTAGAATTTGGAATAGTTGAATTGGATTCCCAGCCGAATTTAGCGATCGCTTCACGGGTGACAATATCGATCATAGGATTAGGAAACAAACAGGAACCCGAACTCAAGGTCCTAAGGAGAAAATTGAAGATTATCCTACTAGTTTGATTGGCTTTTATAATAAAACAGCTACCCCCTCAATCTATGCATTAATGCACGCCAGTAGAAGAAATATTGAAGCAGGAAGTATAAAGTTGATCGCTATTGGAGATTTAAATTTCAAAGAAGATAAATAATTAGAGTTTGTCAGTTTCAGGTGTAATATGAAGACATGAATTAATCTCCACTCAATGTTATATAAGATATACAATTTAATGTAATATAGTAAGGGAGCGTTCACATATAACGTAACGTTTTTCGACCATTTTTACCCCTCCCAACCCTCAGTAACAATTTTTCTATGGTAACTGTATGTAACTTCAACATGGGCGTAACAAAAACTGGCCCTTCTCCCTCCCTTATTTGATGTTACATAATATGTGTTGGTGCCATGCTTGATACAGCATTCTATTTATAGCCATTTTCAGTAGCATTGAATGCGACGGACGGCGTGTTTTCATTTTTTAAAGTGAGGTGGCCTCGCTCAGAGTATATAGCCTCCCAAAAGAAGCAAAGCTTCAACAAAAAACATTAAATGGTAGGACGTTAAAAATTTTGAAGACTTAACCCATTTAGGCAAGGATTAGGAAGCGAAGTGGGCAACATTTGATGAATATAGGGCAGCGACTCCACCGGAATACATTTTACTTCCGGTTTTCGCTTATAGGCTTGAGAAAAATTAGGGAAACAAGACGAATTTAGTAGTTTCTGACAACGCTCAGAGGAAATATGTTCCTTGCGACGAAAAGAAGCCCTCTCTTTTAGAACCCTTAGCAGCAATGAAAGCCTTACCGGATATTCCGAACTCTCAAGCTAAAAATAAAAAGGGTGAAGTGAAAAACAAAAATAAAAACTCGAATCGAACGGAATCGGTGGATGCTCTTGAGACGACTACCATAAGCAGCTCTCCCTAACCGGTAACGTAAACTGCCGCAAGTGTTTAGCACATGAAGTAGCAGATCCTCACAATCATTATCTGTGGAACTAAGAAGACGAGTCTTCTTCAGTTGAATTCGGGTTATTTGGCTGTGAATTCTTAGCATAAAAATGGCTCAAACTATGTATTCCCTTGTTTACCGTTTTAATACTTCTCCTAGCTATCCCTTTCCTCGCTTTGATGCCCTCGAACACATCCTGCTCTAAAGCCTCTTACTTTTTGCTGTCTCGACCCTTTCTCCACTCAACTGTCAAACTCGCCCGCTTTTCCTCCTTCTTTGTCTGCCTTACCCTACAGAGGGTCCAGGGCATGAAGACTAGAGACAGGAGGGCAATCTCGTAGTGGAGGGGGTGAGTGAAAAAGCAGACCCGCAGTAGGAGGGTCTGTATTTTTCGGAACAATGCGCCATAACTCGAAATTCGGCTTGTGCGCATATATCCACGTGTGTAGTACACTCACGTACACGACGCACACAACTACATGGTTGCGCTTAAGTTAGTTCGCATAGTTCCGTTCGAGAGAGCCTTCCACCGCGGGGGACACATATTCAGTGATCCCAACTTGGGCATGTAAGTATTGCGCTTGCCCGGCGCAGCGGTCTTCTCATTGGCCATCGTTGACCGCCGTTTGGCGCGTGATTCAAACGGGCAAAATTAACTATCATCAAAAATAAGATAGATAATTATCATAATTCACACATGAATGACAGAAATCACGTAATTTGTAATTAAGGTTAGTAATAGAATAATAACAATGCGTATATTTTGTAAATAATAGATCATTTTTGAGGAATATAAAGGTGAATCTTCCTATTATTCACAAAATATACGTATTATTATCATATATCTAACCCTGATTACAAATTTGGTCATTTCTGACAATAATGTGCGAATTATAATGATTATGTATTTTATCTCCAATAATAGTTAATTTTGCTCGTTTTACATCACGCGTCAGCCGGCGGCCAACGTCGGCCAATGAGGACCGCTGCGCCGGGCAAGCGCAATACTTACATGCCCAAGTTGGGATCACTGCACATATTGCTCATGAATGATTACCCCCTACACTACGAGATTGCCCTCCTGTCTCTAGTCTTCATGGTCCAGGGACAGTGTGGCAAACTAGCCGGATGCCGCAATTGCTAGTTCAAGTGGCGAACCAGGTAGTATATTTATATTTAATACTTTGTATGTATATATAGATATAGTATCGCACAGGAGAACTAGCAATGGCGGAGCCAATCAGCGCGTTGTACACTCGTCTGCCACACTGTCCCTGGACCCTCTGAATCTTACCCGTATGTCACACATAATATACGCAACATCAAGACCTTGCCCTGCTACCTTACTTTACTCAGGATCTCTCATACATCTCACCAGGACAGGCCCTGCCCTGTACGAGCGGATCTGTGTAAAACCCAAACGGGATCTTCCCTCTGTTCGACTATCTTCGTCTCATTTTGGATCCATCCAGTCGACCTCAATGCGCACAAATCGGTCGATGGGGATGAAAGGCTTTCATGAGATGCCATTCTTCCTTAATCTTCTGTATTGCGCAAAACGCAATGAATTTCTTCAATCTGTTTTTAATTTAATTATTCTTTCAATTAAAAAAAGCACAATGTGACACTTACCTGCACAGTATTCTCTACTATGAACTACGTGCACGTCCATTTTTAAACTTAGTTTTAATCAATGTTGATTATTTATATGAAACTTGACATTACCTTTTCTCAATATTGGGATATCAAGTGTTACTCTGATCGAAGAATCAGGGTTGACCTTACAGCGATGCACTGTTAAACCTGATTCATCGCTCAGAGTCGAAAATATGGGATCATATGTCGATAAGATGTGACTTGCCTTATACAATAATCACATAGTGTTATTCTGCACTTGATAGATTGGGTCTATGAGCGCAAGTATTTCGTATGAATAATTCCATTCGATCTGGATAGAATTGTAGATATTTTATTGAGGCGAGGGGTAAAAGAATCAAAGTACACTTCTCTTTCGAGGTTCTCCTTACACCAAATCTGCGTCTCTGGTCCTTAGATCTCACGCACTTCATCAGAGTGGGAATCATCATATTTCGAAGAAATATATAGTCGCGATGACCGAACATAAACCAGCAGAAACTTAAACCATAAAACAGAGTTCCCTTTGCTTATCCGTATGGAATCCCATTTGGACATTTAACGTAAAGTCGTCTTTTTAATTTTATTTCTATAACTTGTTGAATAGGTTTCATTTGTCCGACAGCTGTTCCAGCGTTTGAAAAATCTGTCCAAACTGTGTTTGTCAAACTGTGACATTGATGGATTACTGAATGTGCTTGGTACTTTTACTAAGGGTTTGAAAGATCTTGAGTTACTTTGCTGTCGCTTGACAACATTTAACACAATACGGGACATATCCAAATTGGTGAACCTGGAAAGACTGAGTCTTAAGTTTTCCAACTGTGCCTCAGATGACTTCCTCTACCAAGTGGGAGCCTATTGTGAGAAGATCACTTTCTTGGACATAAAAGGTAATGTTTATTGTATAAGATGAAAATAGAACTACGTTCTTATGATTTTAGCAAGCATAACACCAATGCTGGTTTAAGAATATCTTGAATTAGGTCTGTGATGCCCATCAGGAAATCCGTGTAAGGAACCTTGAACTTGTTCATAAACAGGTTTCCGCCCAAGAACCTATACCATATATCTTGACGTTTTCTTGAGATAGTGTTACCTTGAAAACTGTTTATGGTCCTGCAGAGGAACCTGCACTGAGGAAGGAACCTTTAGAAGGATCTACTACAGGTTTTTCTGCACAGTGAATTGATAGGCAGGTTCCCGTTATAACATTATTCTCTATTTATAAATCTACTTAATTTATTTGCAAGTCTAAATGCTTAACATTGTCTATCGTTATTCTTCTCTTCTTCAAACTAGTTATTCCAGAGGTAATATGTATGTATCGATCGGTCGTCCAGTTACGCGCTCGATTTTTGAGCGTATTTTTGAGGATGGATTGCAAAGAAACTAAACATGATATAGAGATGCAGTTTTTGTATTAATTTTGTACATATTTTCTTTGAAAATTGATATATTGTTATTATTTATTCATTGCTAATTGTGTCCTTGGGAGGACCTCAACCGCGCCTCCATAAAAAGGTTGTAATCGACTTTGTGGCAAGCTTTCTCAGGTTTGGCTGGATGAATTTTAAAAAACAAAAAATTTCTGTACTTTTTATTACTTTGGCTATAGCCTGACACGAGATTTTTAATCTGAGTCGAAAATTCTCAAAATTGAGGATGTTTGAACGAAAAAATCGAATGTTCACAATTTTTTTCGAACTAAGAAGGGCTGTAAAAACGTGAAAAAATTTTTTCCCCAAAAAAGCTCGTGTCAGGACGTAGCGACACCTCTGACGAACAATTTAAAATTTATAAACAACCAATATCTCAAAAACTTCAGTCAGGCCCTTCCCAACACTTTTGAAAAACACGACTTTTGGGAAAACTCGTTTAAAGATAAGCAATGACGCGAAAACGCGCGGAAAGACAGAAAGTGGCTATGTTTGGCCACCCATATCTCGCGGAAGATTCTGCTTTGGGTTATATTCTTTATAGGGTACATTTCTAGTATCATGAAGATTCGAAATATGTAATAAAAAAAATCGATTTTTTGAAACTGCGTAACTAGACGACCCCCTTAATCATATTTTCATACTTCTTAAAAATTCATTTTAGAATAATCTTAAACTTTATCGCTTTTCATCAACATTTAGGGCCGGCATAGGTTTCCTAGAATTATTGAATTCTTGGCTTTGAATTTGTGAGATCTGTGATTTGGGATTTGTTTAGACCACAAACCTGAGAACATTTTGGATGAGCTCCCGAATGAGAACGAGTTGGAAAAAGACTCTAATTTGTGTATCTTATTTTCTATATGTATTTGTTTTATGCTCAAAGATACTTTTCATCATTCTATCCTTTTTTGTATTACTTTTATTAAAGATCCTTATTGAGACGTATAT
>WSXT02203625.1:0-18450 GCA_011762715.2 Neuroterus valhalla | reverse complement strand
TATAGTTTGCCTGCGGACACTTCCACTTACACGAGAGCCTATGGCTTGTCTCCTCTATCTATAATATCTCTATGCGTGTATGACGGCATTCACTATCTAGGATATAATACAAATCAGTGGTCCTTATCGAGCTACCTGCATTTATAGAGTTGTGGTCTAATATTACAAGATGCAAATAACGCACCTTGCAATGTCTTTACAGACTATGGCATATTATCGACAAAGCTGTCGAAAATTCCGTACCCCAATTGCCGGGGACTCAGAACCCCCAACTAGGTAGCATAAACACCACCTAGGGTACATTCCGTTGCAGGTAGCTGGTGCGCTAAAACGTGTGTCCTATTCACACTTTGTTTTTACTGCGTGTGCAGTTCAATAATGGCTTCCAACAAGCTGATCTCAATTCCTCCCTTTTTCCCTTCCAGAAGGTTGATGGTATGCCTAACAACTTCTTATCCAATTCCTGGAGCCAATCTTCATAAATGGAACTTGTCATTTAAGACTTTTTGTTGTTCTCATAGTGTACTGGTAGCGACTTTACTCCTTTGAAACATCGTAGATTTTTACTTCTTCCAAAAACTAGCAACTTCTGTTTCCTATACCACATATATTAGCAGCAACTATAACAGTAATACGTTCCTTACTCTTCTTCCATCCATGCCAATCTTCATTTTTAAATGCTATAGTCTTATCCATACAAATTCATTGGCGTTGAAACTTCCTCCTCAGAGTATTCTTGTAATAAAATTAGTAGGACCCCCGCACAATACTTCTCATAATCCCTGAATTTATCCAGCCACCCAACACTAGCTTTGAGATTGTCGTGTCAAAAAGTAATTTGATGGTTGACGATCAAATAAGCAAAATTCAATATAGTGACCAAATATTTACTGAATATTCTATGAAATCAAGTAATTTATTCTTTCACTTTTTAGACAAGTAACAATAATATACAAATAACAATTTCAAGAAGTAAACACATCCCAAGTTAATTCTATTAGGATTATCTTCCATTCCCCGTGTTTGTATGAATTGAATTTGTAAATTTCGCTTTTTCGCGCGCTTTCATTCTGGCGGAAGTAGGTTGGCATTAATTGCACTACTCTCGTTTTTGCCTTCTTTTCGCGTTTGGCGTCTTGTGACTTGTCCCATGCATGCATGCATGGTCGGCCATCGATGTGCCTACCGTTTTTGCTGTAAGTTTAAGTGGTTTTGTACTGTGTGCATTTTCCCGCACAGCACAAATTTCGCCAGCACTCCGACGTAGCTCCACGATGAAAAATTGTGCTGTGAGGGTAATGTGCTTTCAATCGAGAAGAATTTTAATCGTTTCCGAAGTTTTGTGAACTAGAAGAATATCGACATTTTAGACGCTTGTGTAATTTTACGAATTTCGAGAATTTCAGGGTATTCATGATTGTGAGATTTTTATTTAATCAGTACTTACTCGCACCGTTCGTGTACTTCGTGTTACACAGTGTTACACGAAACGTCAGAATCGAGTATCCTTGTTTTTTCAGTGTCCTTAGCAGGCTGGACATGTTTAACAAAAAAAAAAAGGAATAAAAAAATGGAACTGCTGATGTGTTATAAGTACAAATATTTTAATTATTACAGATTTGATAAACGATGATATATTATATATGTAGAAAATATACATAATTTTAATTGCTTTCTCAAATAATAATATTTAATTTATACAATTTATTATGTATGTACATAGTTTTAAAAAAAATTGTTAAAAGCACGGTTTCCAACGAATAGATATTTTTAAAAATGTATAAATATGTGTAATAATTGTTTTATTTTTTCCATGGAATAATAATAAATGAGCATTTGAATGCTAAATTATCAATAATTGAGGTTGTACATATTAACCATTTTCAACAGTAACTATTTACTAATGTAATTGATGAAAATTCACCAATTCAGTTGATTACACTATTCTCAATAGTAGAAATCTTCTAATCAACCTAGAAACTATCTGAATATTGACTTTTTCATTAGTTGAACTTTACTAATCTTTCGGTGATAAAGCACTAATAAGACGAGTCAAAATCTACTGATTACAGAAGTGGATTTCTAAGGAAGTTTTTGGATAGTAATTCGCTTAGTTCTTCAGTCATAAATTACTAATTTAATAAGTGGTCACAAATCACTATTTAAATTACTGATTTTTTACTATCCTTTAGTGGCTCACTTTTCTTCTTTTCAATAAGTGAAATTTTACTAATAATTAGTAGTTTTCTACTAATTCAAACTAAGGGAGTACATGCGTTTTCTATCTTCCTGAAACGCAGAGTCTCCAATATCACAGGAAATTTTCTCTTTATTCTTAACAATGGTTGTGAGGGTGTTCACTGGTATGCCGATATTTGCCGCAATGTCTTTTTTTTCTTTCACCATTCTCAACTTCACGAATCAGTTTTATTTTGTCACATAAATTCAACGTTTTATAATTCTTCTTTTCCAGAGTGGTTGCGAAATTGTCAACTATCTGCTTCAGATGGAAAATTTAGAATGCGTGGGTTTTACCCTGCTCAAAATTCCGGACAATTTCGAACAAATTCCGAATTCGGGAAATTGTCCGAAAGTGTCCATTTCAAGGTAGGTTTTTGTCAGCGGAATCCTGTTCGGTCGTGTCCGAAATTTGGCTGGCTAAAGTAGCACGAAAAAAAATCCGAACATCTTTCGGAAGAATCCAAAAGTTGTACGGTCTGACGTATTTGATAAATCTTGATTAGATCCGGTAGTGTCCAGATTTTATACGGTCTGACGGAATCGACCACTCCGAATGGTATCCGACCGTATCTGTTTTTCGTTTGGTTTGGCAGAATCGACCAATCAAAATTGTGTCCGTTCATGTCCGTTTTTTGAACGGTCTTCCGGATGTGACCAATCCGGATTGTGTCCGGTCGAATCCGTGTATTATACGATCTGAAGAGTGCGATCAATCCACGCATAGAAATTTAGTTACATAATACGTTAAAACCGATATTACAGTTTAGTATAATCTTATACGATTTAGGGAAATCGAGTATGTGTATCAAAAAGTAATACAGTATCTATTAATGATCCATGAAAAATTTACATTGGAAAATTACTTTAAGTTCTACTCTGAAATTTGCTAAAATTTATACTAAAAATTATGAGTCATCTCAGAAGAATTGGACTGACGGAGATACGAAAAAGACTTCACACTTCACTCGTATAGTATATATATACGCTCATTATTATTATCATTATTAGTATTTGTAAACAAATAACATTGAAGAATACATATTTCGCTGAGGTACCTCCTAACACAAACTTTATTTATTATACATAGTCCGCAAACATATCCATCGCACGCAACCTCGCTGAGAGAAGGGGTTCGAAGATTCCTTATATACTGAGTGGTGAAAGTTTTTGTAATTGTGAGAAACATCGTAATGTCTAATAGCTCGACTTAGAAAAATTCGAAATTAAAAGTAAAAACATAATAATAGTAGGTGTTATTTATGTCGACCAGGGTAGTAGTAATGAAGAAGGTGTATATATTTTCCTGACTACTGGTAAAAATTTATTTATTCAGTTGACTGAGAGTTCCCTCAAGTCATACCATTGACGTTTCGACTACTCGTCGGTAGTCCTTTTCAAGAATGGAATGAGACTAATCACAACCTGTGTGGTTGCGGAGTTGTTACAATTGTGAAATTGGAGCAAGATATATGTTGTCATGGTATAAAATATTGTAGAAGTATAATAGAGTCACCAGATGATAAGTAAAAGCACGGAGTTAAAAATAAAAAAGAATAAAAATTAGTCAGAACTTCGCCTATAACATGGTCACAGTATTAATATAAATAAACCCATTGTGGAACTCCGTCCGTTCTGAGCCATACAAGTAACCACACAGGTTGTGATTAGTCTCATTCCATTTTTGAAAAGAACTACCGAAGAGTAGTCGAAACGTCAATGGTATGACTTGAGGGACCTCTCAGTCAACTGAATAAATAAATTTTGACCAGTAGTCAGGAAAATATACACACCTTCTTCATAAAAGTAAAAACGGCAAAATATTCTGTTTTAATAACGTCAAAAATGGGATTAAATGAAATTCAAACATATCTATAGGTTTTTCTTTTTATTGCAATCATCAATTCCATCATCAATTACAACTCAAAGCAGCGAATTACTTTCGGATAGGACCGGACTATTTACGAAGTTGATGTTTTTGAACATACCAATTTCGAATTTTTTCGGATCACTTTCCGTTTTTGACTTTAACCAAAATAATCTCAGATTCTGAATTCCGGACCGATTTGGGATAGAGCCGACCTATTTCCGGAGTCGATGTTTTTGATCAGACAGATTTTGGACTTAATCGGAACGCTTTCCGTTTTCACTTTGACGAAAAGAATTTCAGGCTCTGAATTCTGGACCGATTTTGGATGGAGCCGGACTATTTCCGGAGTCTATGTTTTCGAACGGACAGATTTCGGATTTGATCGGACCACTTTCCGTTCTCACTTTGACAGAAATAATTTCAGATTCTGAATTCCGGACTCATTTTGGATGGAGCCGAACTGTTTCCGGAGTCTATGTTTTCGAACGGACAGATTTCAGACTTAATCGGACCACTTCCCGTTTTCACTTCAACAAAGATAATTTCAGGTTCTGAATCCCGGGCCGATTTCGGATAGAGCCGGACTATTTCCGGAGTCTATGTTTCCGAACGGACAGATTTCAGATTTAATTGGACCACTTTCCATTTTCACTTTGACGAAAAGAATTTCAGGTTCTACATTCTGGACCGATTTCGGATAGAGCCGGACTATTTCCGGAGTCCATGTTTTCGAACGGACAAATGTCTGATTTAATCGGACCACTTTCCGTTTCCACTTTGACAAAAATAATTTCAGGTTCTGAATTTCGGACTCATTTCGGATGGAGCCGGACTATTTCCCGAGTCCATGTTTTCGAACGGACGATTTCGGACTTGACCGGACCACTTCCCGTTTTCACTTTGACAAAAATAATTTCAGGTTCTGAATTCCGGACTCATTTCGGATGGAGCCGGACTGTTTCCGGAGTCCATGTTTTCGAACGGACAGATTTCGGACTTAATCGGACCCTTTTCCGTTTTCACCTTATTGTCCGGACAGACTTCGGACTCAGCCAGACAAATTCCTGATTCATTTCATACAGTTTTCAGATTAGGGGTCGTCCATAAATTACGTGACGCGAATTTCAAGCTTTTCATACCCCCTTCCTTCCCTGCGTGACGAACTCGTGATGCTAGCTCAGACCCCCCCCCCCTCGATAATTGCATGACGCTTCCTTTCACCCCCCTCCTCTTCTGTGAAAATGAATTTTTTTTTTCGAGGATGCATACTTCAATAAAATATGTTTGATTCTAAACTCTCATCTATTCCGAAATATTTAGCAGGGTAATATAGGCTCCTCTTCTCTTCTACTCTTGTTAACATATTAGGCAAAACAGTCAATTATGGTTGGCTTTATCTATTTTAGAGATGCCGTACAAAGTTTCTCTACCTCCCGAAAATGTTCAAAAGATGAATAGTAGGATAGGCATAAGAGTCGAGAAATTTCTGAACAAGTTATATCGTACTTAGTCTATCCACTCAGGTACACATATTTGAGTTTCGAAAATAAAAGCTCTTGTACTTCGAATTATGGAAGTTCTGAACTCTTCCGGGACGTAAAGCTTTATTCGAAATAACGAGAACTTCGAATTATCGAAATTCGAATTAGAGAATATTTTTAACATCGAAAAGATAGGAGTTATCGCCGGGACCAAAGAAAACTTCGAATTATTGAAAACTCAAATTATCGGCGGTTCGAATCATGGAAGTTTCACTGTATTTGTGTAGGAAGTTTAACTATTTGAATAAAAAGAAGACTTTTCATTCGATTATTTAACTGGTTAGTGTAAAATAAACTTCTCCATTCAAAAACGATATTTTCAAGTTCAAGATTGTGCTGTTTTGTAAATAATTCTATTGTTTACATCGGAATTCAACATGCAACAAAATTCATGTAGGCACTTCAAAAAATAAAAGATAATCAATATTCGTATTCACAGTGTACGTGCATCAAATTTATCTCGACTCACGTTATTGCAGGTGGTACCACAGGCCAGAAGAATCTTTTGAGTTTCGTTTGTACAGCAATTGATGAGTTGACGTGTTTTGGATCGAATGAATTGGTGATACCGATGTTTTCTACCTGTTCAATGCCGCAAAGTGATTCTGGTCACGACTATTCAAAGACATACAATAAAATGTTATTTAAACCATCTCTTTTCGATATTACCTTTAAAGTTATAAAGTCTTATGGAACACTAAATTATATGGTAAAAAAGCAGGAATTTGAAATCTGTCAATCTCACGACTTTCGGCAGCATAAAGATTTTCCAAAAACAAGTGACGTATTTATTGCTTTCATAACATAAATTTGAAGTTTTTAAAATTGGAGCTCAAATAACTTTAATTCGAAATTTTTTCTTTGAACTCTCAACAATATTAACGCATACCATAGAAGCTTTCAACCCTTTTCAACCTTAACATTCTCAATTGGATGGAAATAATCTGCAAAACCTAAACTTCAACAATTTTATAAATTGAACGGTACAAAGATTCCTTGTTGAAAATACAAATCCACGCTATCGTTTTTAATGCTCCGAATAACAAAGAATCCTACTTTCAACTCGCGTTCGTAAAAATGTCAATATATAAAACATGTCAACCTTTCAACTTAATGAAAACGTTCGGAAAAAAGTGCCTCTTCCTATTTATATAAACTTGGAAACAAAAATGTCATCCCTCTCAGTTCTATCAGATTCTCAAAAATGAAAAATTTCCCACTTCGAATATAAACAAACACATGAGAAATCTTACAAAGGAAAAACATCAATCTTTTCCGCCAATCTTCATTTCAAATTTGTACTTTGATGAGGAATTTTTGTCAGTTATAATTTTTGCTCGGTCCTTGTTGCCACTTAAAGCTGTATTCGCTTCTGGAACCCTGGGTCTGACGTTCTTCATTTGCTCGTGCTTCTATTTGTAACAGTTGAATTGTTAGTTGAATTGTAGATAAGATCATCTTACGGTTCGCCGTTAAGAGGTTGACTTTTCAGTAGCTGTCTCTCTTTTTCCGTTTGCTCGTTGCCTAATTCTTGCTATCTCCAGTAAGTCGTCCGAGTCTGCCTTATTTCCTTCTGCCGGACATTTTCCTACGTGGCTATCTGGATAAAATAAAATTGATTACCAGAACATTTGACAAGACTTGTTGCCGAAAAGATTAACCCGACATGCTCTCTCCGAAACAAGCACGCTTGTCCCGTACTCCAGGATGCTCACCGAGCCCCCCTTCAGCCGAAGCAATGGTCGTGCATCCGCGCCTTGTCAGTGAATGCACTAAATTAATCGCCCAGGTCTGATGCAAATATCCGTACCGCATACTGACGCAGCCTTCTAACAGTGTGATCTCGAGCGAGTAAGATTTTGCGTATAAATAACCAGGGTCACTCCATGTGAGTAAAAACGTCACAAAATAAACGCAACTGGATCTCAAAAAAAAACTGACGCACGCCAAAAAATTCTGAGATCACAAGCCACATGAATAACAATTTATGTACCGTGGTTTCAATACCTAGCTGTTACATACGCGCTACGAGAAAAAATGAAATCTCTATGCTATCACCTTCACACCGGGTCTGTGTACGTCCCAAGAATTTCCTCCTGAAAAAAGCTACATTGCAATTTCCGGTTCCGAGAATAGAAAAGCGAGTATATATACTTGCCCGCGTAAACGGAAGAGAAAGAGACAGAACGAAAAACAAGCGGTTTGCGCGTGGGCTCGATTCGTTGAAAAGGAGGAGGGGCAGGCATTCAAAACAAACCGAGCTGGTCAGCGTTAACCTAGCTCCAGCAACTCACCCGAGAAATCACTCATTCTCGCAGCACGGGATGCACGCTCGTTTAAAAAAACACGAAAAAAGCTGAATGATCTCCCTTGTGAACAAAACGAGTAAAATGCAAATCTTGTCGATTTATATTGCTCTTATACTACCGAATTCTCTTTTCTTCACTGACACAAAACACACTGGATCACAAGCACGCTACACTGAATCTCACTTCTGTTTAACTCACATTAATTTCTGGATGTACTTAGAAAAGCTATTGTTACTGTTAAAGACCGCCGGTGTTAATGGTGTAAGAAGATCTCCACACAACACTTTCGGCCTTTGTGTAAGACCTGCCATCACAAAAAATCACACTGTAATAATATGGAATCTGAATTTATTAAATGGAACGTACAAATTAGAAAAACATCGAGGCTCAGCGCAATACGACTGCACTGCGACTCTGTTCGACTTCAACTCCTTAGCGCAACAACCGGGACAGAGGGCAGTTGCTTAATGCGAACGCCAGATGGAGGCAGGAGCCTTGAATCTCAATCCAACATAAAGCGTGGCTACTAAATCTGGTAGTTGAGATAAAGCCTGGGAACATGTCAACCTTAGAGTGTGTAGAGTTGAGTTACTTCAAAAGAGGCTTGAGGCTACGTCCTGGTGGCCTGTCAGGCACGATCGGCCTCAGGTCGGAGGCGCAGTGGGGAGTCCTAGACGGGGTTCTGCAGATTCCTCAGTCTCGGATGAGGGCTCTTGTGGCTCTCAACTACAGGCCCTTCTACCACCTCAGGCTCAGACAAGTCAACTTCAAAGTTGCCGGTCCAGGACAGGAGTAGCCTGTCGTGACATAGGAAGTTCAGGGTCAGACCTAAATGGCTGCTTCTGGCCTGACTATTACCCAGATTAACTTGCATCACACCGAAGGCGCCTCTGCGGTTCTGCAGAGGAGCTCAAAGGAATTTGGAAACTTGTCGTGGGATCGGCCTACTTCCCATACGACGGTGAAATCAACCCTGCAGAGAAAGAATACTTACTGGTTTAATACTGTGAGGTAAGGGGTCTCCCTCTCCTGTTTGGGTGCGACGCCAACTCTCACCATATCCGGTGGGGTAGTTCGGATACCAGTAGAAGAGGAAGTGATCTAGTGGAATATCTGATAACGACTCACTTGTATATTCTCAACATAGGGAACACCCCGACGTTTCAAAACGTTATCAAAGAGGAAGTCATTGATATCACTCTCTGCATCAGCAGTTTTAGAGACAAAATCAAGGAGTTGAGAGTTCCAGATGAACCCACTCTCTCAGATCACTCACAGATAGAGTTCGAGCTAGAAGCTTCTGTATCCGCTGGTCCTAAGTGGGCCAGGAATCCAAGAAGAATGGATTAGGACCAGTTTTTCACGGAACTTAAGAGTGCACTCTCAGAGATGCCCAGATCAAGCAGAGACCTGGAAACCCTGGATACAGCGGCCAATGTCTTCACTGATTCCAGCAATTATTTCTATTTCCTCCGAAGGATGGGGAAGGACACTGGTGGAACGGGAAGTTTGAAGGACTTCGCAGGGAAACTAGAGAGAGGTTCAGGCGTGACAGCACTGGCGAAATGGCTGAACTATGGACATCATATACGATAATGAGAAATGAATACAGGAGTGAAATAAAAAGGCCGATCAAGAGAGTTGGATCAATTTTTGTACAAACAACGAGTAAGGAGCGGAGGCGGCTAGAATGGACAAGCTGCCTTCTGGAAATTGAGTTGTTTCGGGTTTCGATCGTGTACAAAACTACAAATTTTGTCAACGTTTCGCGAACGTTGCACCTTGCATCTTCAGGACTGGCCTAAAACTGAGGTTTCAGGTTATGATTCTATATTATATATGCTCTCAACGATGCCTGTGATTGGTCAAAGACCCTACTGTAAGGATTGGTCGAACCTGATTGGCCAATCAATTCTTTTCTTGTAATCCGGATGCTACTCTCGGCATTCTCAAATTGCCCGACGGAGGGCATTTACATGCCCTCACATCTTTTCTACTAAAAACAGTAGAAAGACTTATGGATAGATATATCCGAGCAGGGCGGCCATGATCACTCATGGTGTCCCAATTACTGTGGTATATTGGACCTTCCACATGCTCAGAAATAGGATCCTAATAACGACTTAGGGTGACACCACCTTGCGTGCAACTGTTGACTCGGGCTGTTGAGAAGGAAAGCGTCCTGTTGCCTTGTCTGTCGTGCCTGGTAGTGGATGAACTGCTTCATCTACTCACGAGTCAGGGCTTCCACGCCATACGATTTGCGGTATTGAAGATTTGAAGTAATGCAGTAGGCACTGGCAACATGGTGCAAGAAGACCGGACTTGTGGTCAACCCTAGCAGAACAGACATGTCTGTGTTCACCAGACGGTACAAGTGGGGAACCACTAGTACACTGAGACTGAGTGGACAACTACTAGTAATCAAAGAACAAGCGAAATATCTGGGAAGCATCCTAGATAAGAAGCTGCTTTGGACGGAACACTTGGAATACAAGTTGCAGGAGCTCACAGCGACTATATGGCTCTGTAGAAAATCAGGAAAAGTTGGAGCTTGAATCTAAAGACACTTATGAGAATCTACACAGCGATCCTGCTTCCCAGACTAACCTATGCGGCTGTAGTCTGGTTGAGCAGGGTCGAACTATCCACTGTGAGGTCTTAACTGAAGAGAATCAGGAGACTATCAGGCACAAATGGGTTTAGAGCCCCTTCATCTCACAATCAAGGCCATGGCTGCAAAGGCAGCCTGGAGGCTAAGCATGGTTAACGGAACAAGGATCCCGACAAAGTTGCCGATCCCAACCGACATAGCGTGTAGGCCAACCCTGAGAATGCCCAGGGATAACATGCCTGCTCGCTATCTCTTCGACAAGAAGTATCGTATTGGCCTATGCACGAAAGAGGAATAAGTATGAGTTTACCAAAGGAGCAGAGGAATAGGCTTTACGATTCCGATGGGATCATGCGTCACAGTCCTTTAATCTGAGATTATGGCTGAACTCCAGTGCGCCTACGAGGCACTGGAGTATGTCAATAATAGAAATCTGCTTCGATAGGAGGGCGGCTATTATGGCCCTGAACAGTACAACGACTAGGTCGCTATTACTATGAAAGTGCTATTGAGTACTCAAAAATTTAGCGATGGGAAACCGAGTGTTTCTACTCTGGATCCCTGGACACAGTGGTGTCAAGGCAATGAGATCTTGGACAGGCTAGCAGAACTAGCTTCGAGAGAAGACTTAACTGGTCTCAAACCAGTTGTAGGCATTTCCAGCATGTCATCCACTGAAGAAATAAACAGTCGGCTGATCGAGGATTTTCTGTCGTTAAATACAAATCTGTGATCAAAATAATAAGGAAATACGCGTTTTCCTTCTACATTTTTCGCAGTGCGAAAAAAAAGAAACTAAGATTATTAAGGTTAGAAAAGAAACGACCACTAATTGATCACTAAAACTTCCGACCACGGATTTGGATTCTTATACGCTATTGTCTTCTGTACAGTCTCTCTCCCACCACAAAGTATTGGACCCATTGGATTCAGAGACACAATTCTCATGTATTTCTCAGCGCTGAATCCAAATATGTGATCAAAATAATGAAAAATACGTGTTTTTCTTCCACATATTTGGCAATGCGAAAAAAGTATAATAAGCGAAGTTTTGCGAGGTTAGTTAGGAAGCAATCACTAATCCCGAACTTCTGACCACTGATTCAGATGGAGTGATTCCAAATTCAAAAGAATTGACTATTCTGATTAGCGGAAAATTTTTTTTTGCGAGATCTTACGCCATTGTTCTCTGTACAATCTCACTCCACACCTAAAAGTATTGGGCCCAGCGGACTTGGAGAGACAATTTTTATAATTTTTTCGCCGCTGAATCTGAATATGCGTTCAAAATAATAAGAAAGAACGCGGCGCGGGTTTCAAGCTGATTTGGGAATGCAAAAAAAGCAGAAAAAACGAATTTTTTGGGGGTTAGGAAGAAAACCTTGGACTCCGATTACGAATTCGTTTTTTGCTGTTGTATAATGCAATCGTTTTCGATTTAAAATAAATATTCTTCTCAGTTGACACATCGACTACTTCCTTTTTCGTTGGAATTTCATCTTTGTTTCGAAAATTCAACTACAATTTTTTATAAAAGTTTATTGTCATTTTCTTGTGTTAAGTTTAACAAAAAAATTTTTTTTCGTGATAGCACTACACTGAGAAACCCAAACACCAATGGTTGATGTTTACTGGAAAAAATCGTGAAACACCACTGAACGCTGCGTAAGCACGGTTCATTAATGCTCACGTGGCGGCCAGTGATGCCTTACGCAGCAATAATAGAAACAAGACTGAGTCGTTTGTGCGCGTCACTGGCCATAGTCTACGCATCAATAGTTATTGCGTGCGCGGCACTGACCGATGTGCGAAACGATAAATACGGGTCGCAACAACTTCATACGGGTCGCGCCGCCCCACACGCAAAAGTCAGCGCACCGCTGTAGTCGACGCTACAGAGCAGAGTCTATAGAGTCTCCCGCGCGTGCGTCGCATATGCCCAGCTAATGCTTCTTCTCATAGTGCAAGGAACTGCTTCTTAGCACGCGTATATCTGTGCTACGCACTGCCTATGCGTGAGCTATGGCACTCTCCTGAAACGTGCAAAGTTAGCAGCGGCTGTGCACATGCCAGCAGACGCGCTACAATCAGCACTCGAGTATATCTGCACTGTAGCGTCGACTATAGCGGTGCGCTGACTTTTGGGTGCACATGAAGTTTTTCGCAGTTGGTGAGTGCCGCGCACGCACTAACTACTAATGCGTATAAACTATGTCCAGTGACGCACACGAACGACTTAGTCGTGTTTTTATATTTATCGCGTATGACATCACTGGCCACTGCGTGAGCACTAATGAATCGTGCGTGGACACTAATAAATGGCGCGTACGCAGCGTGCAGTGGTGTCTGGACGCTTTTTCACGCCAAACATGACTGAGTAGTGTCAAACGCAAAAATCAATGGTGTTTGAATTTCTCCGTGTAGATCAAGATCAAGAATGCTTTCGAGCTTCAAACTTCAAGAAAAATTAATTATTGTTTCCATTCGTCTAAAACAACTAATGAATGGGAAGAACCTTATCTATACTATCACAGTCTGTTCAGCAAATGTGAATTGAATAATCCTATGCCCTTTTCAAAGAATATAAAGAATGAGGCAATGTGGGTGGGACAAGCATAAAAAATTATGGTTTTTTTGTGCATTTTGCAACTTGGATGGCCACACAGTGTATTAAAATTTGGCTTACCCTTCACTCGTGTATAGTGGCGTTCCTGGTTCGAATCCGCGCTAAGGCAGATTTTTTCTCATCCTGAAAAAATAATCTGTTCTAACTATTCAAAAAGTTTCGTATTAAAAAAATCACCAATTATAGGGACAATAAGGATTAGGAAATAAAACTCTGAATTTCCCACGTATAAACTTGGATTATACAACACGTTGAGTCTTATGTACAGTGATACGTAGATGTGACTATAACTCTGATCAAGTCTGCGACACATTCGTTACAAGATGGATAATTCTACTTCTGTACACATGTAACGAATTTTATTACAAGCATTTAGCTCTAGCACCCTTTCGATTCAATTTTCAACCCTTTTTATCTACTACACATTCCAATTTCATACATTCAAATAGCTAAATACAAAACAAAATGGTATCAATCCTGGATTCCTGAAACAAGTCCAGACACATTACACGAAAAAGAGCCGTTTGCTGGAAGTATCAGTAAGAGGCAGGTTTTTCTGAATAAATTTTACTCCTAATTAACAAATAAATATCCCATGTAGAAATCGAGATCAGGTATCAATACGATCCTGTATAGTTTTACCTATTTCTGAACGGGCGCTGGTCAGAAAAAATGGATAGAGCGAGACTGGTTCTGTGAAGTAGTTTTAGCCTGTTTGAAAATATATAAATAGATGCTTCTGATTGACAGAGGAACCTTCTTCTCCTACTGATAAAGATGAAGAAAATAACAAATTCTACTACTAAACATGAATTTGCAGAACACAAAGACGAATTTAAACAGATCAATTGGATTTCTTACCATAAAAGATTTCTCAATAAAAGAAAAATAGGTTTTTATTGTTATCATTTTTATGATGATTATTATACTATCAAGTCACAAATCCACCAACCAAAAAAAAATTACTTCTAAACCAAAAAGTTGAGGACTTTATTCAATTTCAGTAGCAAAAAATTAAACAGTTACAATTTTCACTAGAACAGATTCCAATTCTATCGAAAGATATGAACTGAGAACTGAGTTCTCAACCAAACAGTAAGTACCTTGAATTTTAGTTTAAAAAATCATTCATAACAGAAAGTTTTCATTTTTCACTAATTCAAACTGAATTTTAGAAGAATACGAATTCAAATGAATTTTCGAATTTTCAACTACAAAAGATGTAGTTTCTAAAAAAAATGGTTGGTTTTCCAACGGAAAAAGGTAATTCAGAGAGAAGAATTTCCATGAAGCTGTTGAGTTCTCAACTCGAAAATCATGATCTCTAACAGAAGAGTAAATTTCAAAACAAATTGCTGAATCTTTAACCGAGAATATGAACTTTCAACGGAACAATCTGATTCCTAACTGAGACCAATAACTTTTCATATAAATGTTGAGTTTTAAATTACGAAAAACATCGAACTGATACCAAAAGAAAAGAATTTTCAAATTACAAGTTGTATTTTCAACGAGAGTTTAGAAAATATTGATTTGAAAAAAAGCAATTTTTCGTTTTTTTTGTTTTTGAAGTTGATTTCTGAACAAAAAACTGAATTTTAAACAAATCAAAAAAACGTTAGTCAAGGTCGAAATAAATTTCAACCTAATATTTTAATTCCCAACCCTGAAATATGAAATCAAATCAAAAATCGAATTTTCAACTAGACAGGACGCTAGTTCAATGGAATTCTTGGATTTTCAATTTTACAAAAATTCTTCTAGAAGGAAATTTTTGAACAAAGAGAAGAATTATCAACAAAATAAACGAATCTTCAACCCTAAAATATGGTTTTTCAAAAAACAGGCTCATGTTCAACTAAGTTGTTCATTTTGGCACTAAAACAGTTTAATGTGGAACCCAGAACGGAGAAAAATTCCAAATATAGCCTAATTCTCAACAAAAACGGATGGCTGTATAATAAAATTTCAATTGACTCTCCGACAATATAATAACATTTTTAACACGAAAATACGAAATCGCAACAAAAATTCAATCAATACTTTTCATGGAATAATATTTTTTCTTTTATTCTAACCGGGGCCCAACGAAAGACTGTCTTAGATACGAAATTGTAGCCTAAATAGACGTTTATAGATTTTTCAGTTGAAAATGATCAGAAATCCTAACAGTGCTTTTGAGGGCCCTGACTTCGACTTACTGGTTCAATTGTCCCAGTAAGTATCTGACCAGTGCCCTAATACTATGGGGGGGGAAGGGGGCAAATACAATAAGGCAATTTCTGTGTGGGATCTACAAACTAACGCATAGGGTTTGAAAAGGGTCAGTTTGCATCTTTTTTCAGTCCTACAAAAAAGTTTATCAAACTTTCCATCCACCTTTCAACCATAATAAGCTAAACTAAACAAATTCTCTCGTTCGATTTCATCAGAAATCAAACAATCATTCTCCCATCAAAATATCACTGGAATTCACATGTAACACTTGCGTGATATTTACACAACAGAAATATAAGATATGCAGAGTAATCTCACACTAAGTAATATGCCAATTACATAATAGCGAGTATAGCAGGTATACTGGAACCTCAAACTTAATCCAGCTTCGGGCTTGGGTATCGACGGCATTGGAAGAAGTTTGAGTGAGCTGAAACGTAAACAGTCCGGGCCGAATACACGCGAGGATGGCGGAGAGTGGAGCGAGGAGAGCGCTCCTCTCATAACCCCCTGCACCGTCTCGTCTACGAGCCATCCACGATCTCATTTCGAAGAAGGAGCGAGTTTGGGTGAATTCAGTTTGAGGTTGCAGTGTATATAACATTTATACACTGCAAACTCAATCTCAATTCACCCGAACTCGCACCTTCCTCGAAATGCGCTTGTTGACGAGACGGTGCGGGGGGTTTGGAGAGAGGCGCTTTCCTCGCTCCATTCTCCGCCACTGCCGTGCATTGAAAGTGGGCATTAGTACCCTAGCATAGATTTTCGCAACTGCGCTTCAGTTGGCGTCAGTTATTCGCGTGCATTCGGCCCTGACTGTTTACGTTTCAGCTCAATCAATCCCGTTCCAAGGCCGTCGATACCCAAGCCCGAAACGGGAGCGAGATTGAGTTTGCAGTGTATGACAATCAGATAACAATTGCATTGAACTTAAAGATTAATGTACAGTTACGAAATAGTTGCAAAACAATTACAAATCACATAGCAGTGAAATATTTTCATACAATATGGTCCAATGAAAATCCAAAAACCTTATGAAAAAAAAGCACTGGCGGTTTTTCAGGATTTTTATCCTTAATCGAAAACAGTCTGTTCAAACGAGTAATGGATGTTTTTAAGTTGATGTGATGTAACATTTTTTTCCCGCGATACATCGCAGGACTATGCTCAAATAACATTGTGCTTATATGGTACTTACGATTATTAGCAGTTCTACGATGGACACTCATTAATTTAATTCTACATTGTATAAACAGTAAGACCATAGGAATCGTTCGCGTTTTTTTTACCAAAACTTGGACCAACGCAGTCATTTTGATTTGAATCATGTTGACTCAAGTCAAAATAACTTCATTAACAAATTTTGCGGAACAAGATATTTTCGCATTTTGGAGAGACGCCAATTTCTTTTGTTCTTTAAGAAAAGGGTAAATATTTTCACTTGTCCTTTTGTTTGCCGCACCTTTAAACTTAATAGCACTATAAAATAGTAACAAATTGTTTGTATAAGCATTTTGGAATATTCAATTTTCCAGGGCATATTCCGAGGGATTGTCAACCAAAAGTGTGATTTTTACGAAATGGTCAGCTAAATATACATTTGTGGATATAATTGCGAAAATTATTACATAAGTGTGAAAATATCTAATCAAAAAGAATAATTGTGAACAGTTTCTGTCTTTATCCAATAATCCTAAATGGCGTTGAATCTTGAATTGTGCAATTATTTTAACCACTTTAAAAATGAAATCATGTAATCAAAATAGTGATGGCAACCCAGGTGAAAAAGGGATGCATAGTAGAGTAAATTGACTCTACTTTTCGTTTATTTGATTCAAATCATGCAGAAAAAATGAAAATTATGCATGATGTTTTCTAGTATGCATTACTTTTCTGCTTGGAAAGTGACTAGTTCCTTTTGAATTATGTGTTTCAGCAACAGTAACTATAGAAATCATTACTTTTTCAGTTACTTTCGAAATGTCCTTCACAAGTCTTTTTCAAGACAATCGATCAATTCTGCTGCTTCTGCAACTATTTTTTAAATCTCACTATTCAAACCATGGCAGCGAACACTGATAGAGATTTACAGCTTCATATAGAAAAATTTCCATTGTTGTTAATACCTGTAATTCAAATTTCGTGAAATCAGTAGAATCTCTTTTACAAAGGATAAAAAAATCATTTTGGGAGTTGGAAATTCATTTTTTTGTTGTTGTTGCATATTAACGTTTTCAACAAAAAATCAAACCATTGCAGCACAGCTTGGGGTACGGAGTATTATTTTGACAACTTTGTCGATCATACGCCATAGTCTGTAGGCATTGCAGGGTGCGTTATTTGCACTCTAATATTAGGCCACAAATCTGTACATGCAGGTAGCCTACATGCATCCAAAGCAAACGATCTTTTCACGTGATATATATTATGACCACTGATCTGTTTTATATCCTGGATAGACAGCCATGTATGTTTAGGTTAAAACGCGGACATTTTCCGATGCCTTATGATGCACACTGCCTCAAATTGGCATGTTAACATAGTCAGATGGCTCAAGAACATACTCCAATTTCCAGCTTCAACTCTGCCCACATTTGTGACGTCATCAACTATACATGTTATAATACAAATCAGGCCCACATTTGTGACGTCATCCACTATCCAGGGTAAAATACAAAACAGGCCCGCATTTGTGACGTAATCCACCATCAAGGGGATAATACAGATCACTGTCTGAGGGCCCTCATTTGAGCGGGAATAAACGAGCCGCCATCTTGGTTCCGAAACCTACAAGAAAGAGAATGTCACACTTCCACATACCTTTTATCCTTATTTGGCGCATAGGTTTTGGAACTTAGATGACCGCTTGTATATTCTTACCTAATAGAAAGCCCCTGTTTTCTACTTGGAGCATATAGTACTGGAGCCCGCCCGCAGAGCTGCCGACTCGTCATCGGTGAGTGGGAAAAATAGCACGATTAGAGGGTCATGCTATCTCTCGCTCCGCACGCTGATTGGCTGGCCGCGCTGCC
>WSXT02203614.1:0-18450 GCA_011762715.2 Neuroterus valhalla | reverse complement strand
AATCAACTCGATATCTATTTCGGTGCGGACGTGAGTTGTTGCAAACAAAATCGATAATTTGGGTCACGTGACCCATGCTTAACATGGCCTTAATCAATCAAAGATACGTGATATAGATATTTGTTCATAAAAATTCCCTTCAAAATAATAGATCATCATAACTTTCATGGATTCGTTTGAAAAACTATTTTTGTCCCTAAATTCAAATTTCGCGCGAATCAAGTGACGGATCGCTGCTAATCCCCACGAAACCATTTCCATCCACTTATTTGTTTATAACAAAGTTACAGTTTTTTGGCATTTGCATTGCTATTGGATACCTTTTTTGGATATTTGCTACAAGTCTTCTAGGTATTTTCAAATGAATCGAAGCGTCGTCTAAAGAACTGGTATACTTTCAAACTCGCAAAGTTTTATTTATTTCTTCTAACATTTTTTTTATCAACCGAAAATAGAAAATTCATAAATCGGCTATGACAGTTCGATGCGAAATTATATTAGCTCCCAAAAATTAAAGTTACAATTGAATAATCGTCTTTTTTCGTTCGACTTCTCCATTTTTCCATTTTCGTACATGAGTAGTTTAAGGTCATTTTCCGAATTGAACTATGGAGAAATAAAACCATCTAATTCCATTTTTATAAGATACTTGTCATTCAGTACAAGCTACGTGACAAACAAAGTATCACTTGAAACTGGATTTCGGCGGTTTTCCCAATTCATGGATCAATTTTAGACTCCCCCATCATCAGTGACTTGGGAATATTCTGTCTATAGAATCGTTATTTGCATGTTTTAAATTTTCAAAACATTCAAATTTGAATACTCTAACTTTCAATAGATGTACTTTGGAAGTTGACTTCAAGAATCCTAAACGTGATAGGAAGTTAAATGTTTTGAATTCGTATATTTATAAAACAGTCTGAGAATTGTGAAGTTTAAAAATCTAAAACTATTAAATGCACAAATGTCACCATTTCATTATTTCTTAGGATCCAATCGTCTTCAATGTTCTCGGAAACTCGAATTTCGAGATTGTAAAGTTTTTAATTCCATGTCAGATTATTTGAATATGAGAGGAAATAATTAAGAATTTGGGAATGTTTAGTTTGTTCATTCAAATGTGTATTGTAAACAATTGCCCAGTTTAACATTCTTCCAGTAATAGACTTACTTTTTATCTGGAATCGACTACAAAAATGTCTTGCCCCTGTCTCGTTGATGTCATATTCTTCAAATTGAAAACAATTGTTACTTATTGAAAAAATTTCTGTATACGATTTTGTCTAATTATTTTGAGTGATTGTTCAAATAATAACAAGTTCAATTTCCAGCTTATGAAGTTATTACTTTTGCTGGGCGCCAACGACGGCTCAAGATTTCTTAGTTTGAAATTAGTCACTTTTAGTCTTTCTTTTAGCTCAAATTAGTCACTTTTGTCACACTTTTTCAAAGTACATTAGTCTGTGGCAGCCCTGCATAATGAAATACTATATTTATGTTCGAAATATATTTTGTAAAAATAATAGTTTTCACTACTGAGGATTATGGTTTATACTTTTTTATTTCAAACGTATAAATTTGCAAATTAATAACTTGGTAAAGTAATCATCAGTACCCTGAAATAGAACTTTTTCAGATAAATGTATCTATACACAGGGAAAAATTAGGTACAAATAATACTGTTATGATAAAAATGAAAAATATTCTTGAGTATAGAATATTGTATTTGATATTATTTTATATTCGCTGTTTGCAACATGCAAAATTGGCTTCTCTGGATAGAAACTTGAACTTTGACCTATCGGCAATCGATAAGGTTTTCCAGTATGTATATTCTCCATTCGTAAAAAAACCCAGTCGCCTAAAAAATGAGATTTCTTATGAATACACACTTGGTTGGTCCATCATTTTGGGGGGCTTTTCCTGCTCTCTTCATGAATTCCGTCATCCCTGTTAAGTTTATCACATATTTCCCGTTGGAAAAAAGACAGTTTTTCTGAATTTCGAACAACTTTAAACTACTTTTCAGTTAGATCGAGGAAACTATGAATTAAATATAATAACAATAATTGTTCGAGTAATTAATCATAGTTTTTTAGCAATATTTACTTGAAATTATCAATAATGCTAGAAAGTTTGCCATTTTCAAAATAATTTTCACATTTTCTTAAACTCTTCACTTACAGTGTGGTTTTAATATTCAAGTTAGCAAACCTAATTTTCTAGTCGATTCTTCTTTCATAACAATACTCCCTCAGAATAGCTTGAAAGTTGCTATTTTTTCCAAAATTTCGAATCTCTTTTTGGCTCTTCAGTTATGACAAAATAATAAATAAACATCACCCAGTTCATTTTGTTAATCAATCTCTTTCTTTTGTGAATATTTTCTCTCTGAAATAAAAACTTGAAAATTATATATTTACCTATCATCTATCTTGATCGAAAAACTCATCAGTTACATATTATCAAATTAAATCAAAGACAAAATTTCTAAAGGTTATTTACTGACCCACTCCAGGATACTTTTCCATCGTTTGTTACTATAGAGATTCATATATATCTATATCTTATATCTACTGTGAGATATTTTTTCTTTGAAGTGATATTTTCAAAATATTAGCAGAAACAGGGTGGCGACTTGACCGGGAAACCGGGAATTTTATTTACCGGGAACAAACCGAAAAATAACCGGGAACCTAGACAATTCAAAATTCTACCCAAAAAAAAAAACGAAGAATGACCACTTTCTTTTAATGAATCAAACAGATATCTTATCATTTCATTTAAAGAATGTGAAGTTCCTCTAATCTGATTCTCAAAATATTCAAATACATCTTTACTCCATGAGGGGAAGGGTTTTTGTTTTTTGCCATTATAAGAGAAACGTTTTGCAAATTTTCTGCTCTGTGAAATTTTTTTAGCTGACTCAAATTCGAAAATAATCAAATTGATGATAGCCCATACCTACTCATTTAAAAAAAAAAATTTATTTATGACGTTTTATTTGCTTTTCCTCATTTATCTGACTTCGGACAGAGCATTTCAGAAAATAATAATAGTTTTTATTTTAGGGCAGGGAGTTTCAGTGCAGAAGTATGATTTCACTTGAAACAGGGAATTTTTACATGGAACGTGAACTTTCGAAAATAATTATAATTCGGATTTAGAAAAAAGAAATTTGAAAAAATCATTTCTCCAATTCAAAATTCGTCACAATTCCAAAGTTTCCTCTTCCTAAATTCAAATAAAGAAAGTACTAGAAGCAGTCTTTAGAGTAGAAGTAGTATTTCCAAGAAGAAATATTTCTGAATTATGATAGAAAGCTTACATTGTTCATTGCAAATTCGGTGAAAATTTGTCTTTTTGGATCAAAAATTCAATTATTTTGTTGAAACTTCTCTCATTTTGTTGAAAAATCGATTTTTTGTAGAAAATCAACTTTTTCTTCGGAAGTTGATATTCTTCTTAAAAAATTCTTCTTTACGGTTAATAATTTACGTTATACAGTCAAACGTTTTTCATTTTAGTCCAACATTTATATAGTTAAAAACTCTTATGTTTGGTTTAAAATTAATTTTTCAAGCTAATAATGTCACTATTCCATCTTTGTTTTGAAAATTTTTATTTATATGGTTCGAATTTCAACGATTCTGTTAAAAATGGTATTGGTTGAAAATTAATTTTTTCGTCAAAAATTGGACGACTATTCTAGTTAAATGTTCATCATTTCATTTAAAAATTCATCTTTTTGGTCTAAAATTCAACTACTTTAGTTAAACATTTACCATTCCATTTAATTCTTCATCATTTTGTGTATAAGTGTAATAATTTGTTTGACAGTTTTTTCTTTTGTTTGTTGAAAGATAGTTTTTTCATTACGAGTAATTTTTTAACTAAAAATTTAACTTATTCCAGTTGAAAATTTCATAATTTTAGGCAGAAATTTATTTGTTTGGTTAGACATCTATTTCTTTCAATTGAAAATTTGGGTAATTCAATTTTCGGTCAATAATATTTTCCAGAAAGTTGATTTATCTGTTTGAAAACTGAACTCTTTTTGTTAGAAATTCTTTTTTTTTTTAGAAGAAAACATTTACGCTTGGTTTTTTAAACTGAAAATGTTACTGTTCCATTTTTAGTTGAAATAATGATTTTTTGACTTTGAAATTCGACCATTTTGTTGAATGAAACATTATGTTTCTCTAGAAAAGGATTCTTTCTATTAGGAAATTCTTTTTCTTGTTTTGAAATTTAAATGTTCTGGTTGAAGATTCATAATGTTATTTTCAAATTGTAAATTTAACTGTTTCAATTCTTGTAAAAAGAATGATATTTTTTGGTTGATAATTAGAGTATTTTTTTCAAAATTGATTTGTTTTGCAATGTTTGATCTGTTGCGTTAAAGGATGTTCAAAATGAACGTCGTGAATGAACATAAATGTTTGCGTTTTGCGATAAATATGAACATGTTACTTCTAGTTGACCGGGAAAATTGGAAAACTTGACCGTGAAGAACCGGGAATTTGAAACCGTCCGCCGAATCGCCACCCTGAGAAAGTAGAAATATTCCATTCAATGAGAAATCGAATTCTATTAATTTGTAACTAAAAAGCCAAAGAAAATTAAAAAACTTCAGAAAAACTTGGAACTTTCTAGCATGCCTCTAAGAGAAGATAATGTGAACAAGAATGAGTTTTTGAAACCAATATTTGCTCAATTTTAATTCAGCATCTTTTTATTCCATTTGAAATAGTAATAAATTGTTCAAAACATTTTTTAAATCATCTTATTAACCGCAAAAAGTAATATTTCAGGTATCAGCAACAGTTCGAACCAAAAAGAAACCTTGAAATTATTTTAATCACCGTAAAAAACTCACAAAATGAAATTCGCAAAGAGAAATGCTGAGGGACAACTTGATAACACCCAATATTGACGATTCTGTCCGAATAGTACCAAAATGTCTTTTTTTTTCATGAGAAATATGCCTCAAAATTTTTGTGTTTGGCGTTATCGCCACCATGATGGTGACCATTGGGTTATAAAAGGCCATTTACTGGCAACCATTGGTTATTTAACTGGCTCAAGATTGGCTATCATTCTTGAGCCAAGATTGGCAAAAGCTTGGAATGATTAACGCCAATGCCGAGAATAGGCAGCTAGTCGCATGGTCCATGACTTAGCAAGACCGACCCATGTTTTTGAAACCATGAGTAACTTGGCTACCATTAATGGACCATCAATGACGTTCTGAACGCTATAAGTAATCATTTTTATAGTCAAATTTTTGTCCCAATCCAGCCCTGTGCTTGATCCAATCATTGGTCCATCAATGGCAGCCAAGTTACCCATTCTTTCAAGATCATTGGGTAGTGTTGGCTACCACTCATGGATCATGAACGGCTGCGAATTCTTTGCATTGGTATCATTGGGTCTCAAAAGCTTAAGCCAAGCATGATCCAATGGTAAATTTTCTACAGGGTAGAGCCTAATGATAAATGTTCATTATTTTATAGAACATCTATTTTCTACTGGTCTTTTCAGGGTCTCGTAGGAAACTTTCTAATAATCTTAGAATAACTAAAGAAAATGAAAATCGCATTAGCAGTTGACAGCCTCTCTCACTTTTTTCTTGTGCATCCAAATTCACGACGTCGAATTTATTGGGCTCGCAACCGGTTGGGTGCACGTGTTCAGATAAACACGCACGCTTTCAGGAATGTCTTAAAACCCTCTTGTCCAAGTTGAATGTTCTTACAGAAGCTCATGTGTAGACTCTCTCTAAGTCTTAATAGTGACTCCCATCGCGAATGTTTTTTGGGGGTCTGGCTGCATTTTCTTCTCTCCACGAGTCCCTGATTCGCTAATGCTAATGCAAAGTTTCACTGGATAGGAGGCTTATCTGGTAGCTGATGTTGGGGTGATAATTGATAGACCCTCCATGTGAATTGTGGTCGAGGGGTTTTGGGAGGGTGAAATGAGGACAAGGCACACGTCACTTACTTTGAGCACGTGCTCCGGTTCCTGGCGGCTGCTCCTGCTCAGCTTCAACCATAGCCATCGTCTCAGACTCAGCCTGCTGCCTGGTTAATTTTAGCATCCAAGCTGTGACTTCGCCTTGTCATTAGGACAAAGAATATGGCCGAGCTGAGCTGCGGTTGCATATGTCGCTTCAGTAATTAACAAAGAATAACAAAATTCTCTTAACGTTACACGACAAAAACTTGAGTTGTTCACTTGGCACCGTAGCGTAGCTTATACATATATGACTAATAAAAGTACCCCTGTTCTTGTTCAATCAGCAGCTGCTGCCATAACTTTGATTCAGAAAATAAGATAAATCTTGTTTCATAGAGGGATTGACTGTTTTTGTTAGCCATTTTTAACACTTTTTGGGTGGTTTTACTTTTCCAGAGCCAGGTCAGTCAATTTGGATGTTACTATCGAAGCTGTAAACGAATCTTTGTCTGACGAGTAAGAATCAAATTTTTCCAATTTAGGAAACGAGTCTTAAGCATTTACGAATTTATTAAAAGCTTCCAGCTCGTAATTTTTACATAAACTATTATTTGCACATTTGACGACTAGATTTGTTGCAAAAGAAAAAAGTATAGATCTCTATAGATAATTTTATGTTGTTGTTAAAATTGATGATAAAATGAGGGTTTTTATTCTCGATTGGCTTCGCTAGTCTTTAGATTTATAGCGAAGAAAGCAAAGAATCACTAACACACGAGCTTGATGGTGTTGGCATTGTACAATAACATTTATTCGACGTATATCTACAACCTTCGTCGTTGAAGATTTGGCATGTCTCCTAGGTCGCGAATGTTCTGACAATGTACGGCGTACGCGGAATGCGTTTCACAATACTTGGGACCATTGATCTGCCATGAAATATTAGGCAATACGAAGCAAGAAATAATTTTTAATGAAGTTAAAATCAATTAATTATTGAAGTCTGGAAAATAATCGAACTCGTATTGTTTTCTCTTATATTCATAAAATAACTTCAATTCAAATCAAATTAATTTTTACTGATTAGAATCAGTGAATCCTTTTAAACTGAATATGAAATAAATCAATATTAATAAACCACCTTTTATGTTTGATATCATCGAGATATTTTCAAGTAACATTCCAGAGAAAATTCTTATATATACATTCAGTACTTTGTCTCTCAGATAAAATCTCTTTATTTGTATTTTTATTTGAAAAAAAATAGTGTTCCAGGCTCTTTATATAAGAAATTTGCTTGGAACTGTTAAACAAAGCTTAAATCCTTGGATTCTCAGATAGCACAATATGATTGAAAGTTTGATACTGAACTAATGATAATTTTTTTTTTGTTTGTTTCAGGTGAGTACATCCGTATATCCGCATCCATGTTGTGTATCTGTATGATTTCATATTGAAAATGATGATAAGTATGTTTCACTGCTGAGTATTTAACTTTAATTTTCTGATGTGATTGCTCAAAAATATAAAGTTCTTGATTATTCCAATTTCAAAATCAGTTAAAGGTAATAATTCTGCTATTTAGAGGCCGACCATAAACTACGTAGCTTAACGCGTAATTCACGTTCATTCTGTATTTTTTTACGTTTTCAATGAGTTTAGTTGCCAGTTTATCCATATGGCACGATGAAAATTGTATACCAAAGGAGATGAATATTCAACACAGAGAAAAACAAGTTTTCAATAAAATTGAAGTAACTTTTAATGGTGCAGTTGCATTTACAATTGAATGGGAGTTTTTTCAGATAAAAAGACAAATTTTGAACAGAGCAGTTGAATTTTCGACCAAAAAAAATGACTAACCAAAAGTTGACTTGCTGACAAAATTAGTATATTTTTAGCGAAATAGTTGCATTTTTACAACAAAACAGATGATTTTTTGAGCCTACAAAAATTCCGTTTTAGTCCAAATAGTCGAGTTCCCACACGAATCAGACGTCTTTCAACAAAATAGTTTAATTTTTGACAACAACGAAAAATGGCTTGAACAATAAAGCTAAGTTTTCAGCAAAATGAATTAACTTAAAAAGGAATGTATTTCCACCTATGCAGATAAATTTATAATCGAGAATATTAACCTTCTACCATGAAAAAACAAATTTCCAACAATTAACATAATTGTCAGAATGAAAATGAAAGATTTGAATTTTCAGTTCAAAACATGCCTTCTCACCAAAAAAGAACGAATTTGTAAATAATTTCAACGAAAAAAACACTTATTTTTTACAAGATAGCCAAACCTTCGACTGAGTATACGGATTCTCAACGCATTTTCTAGCAAGGATATTAATGTTCAACCAAAAAAAAAAAAGACAAAATTCCAAGCCAAGAAGACCAAATTCTTGCAAAAAAGTTGAATCTCCAGACCGAGAATATGAATTTACAATAAGAATGTAAAATTAATATTCAGATAGTTAAATCTTCTGATAGTGAATTGAATATTAAACCACGTAGTTTATTTTTCTATGAGTTTGTTGAATTTTCAATCTAAAATGATGATTTTCTATCAAAAAGTGTAATTTTTTACCCAAAAGTAGGTATTATTTTCAAGAAAAAGTTAATTTGCTGCGTAATACTTTAATGCTCAAATAAATAGTTGGATTTCCATCTAACTGGTGGAATTTCTTACTAATATTGTTGATATGACATCCAAAAATATGGGATTCCAACAATAAAGGTTATTTTAAACCAAACAGTTGAATTTTAAATAAAATGTTTGGAAGCCCGAAAAACGATTTTTGTACGGAAATGAGGAGTTTCCAACATAATAAGGGTTTCTTAACAAAAATATAAATTTTTTAATTAAAAGTGGCATTTCCTATGAAAAAGTTCAATATTCACAAAAATAGATTGGTTTTTGACCAAATAGTTAAGTTTTCGACCAAAATAGTTGAATTCTTAACCAAAAGTATGAATCTTTATTTAAAAATATAAATCTCCATCGAAAAATATGCATTTTTCACGAAGAAGGTAATTTTTTATCAAAATAGCCTAATTTCTCAACAAGTGTTTGAATTTTTAGCCCCCGACGAGTTTTTATCTAGAGATTTGAATTTTCAAGCAAAAAATACTATTTTTCTTCAAAAATAGCACTTTCTATCAACTAGTTAAATTCTCACATCAAAAGCTGAATTTTCTACCAAAACATATGAATCTTCAAACAAAACAGATGAATTTGTTCTTGCAAAAGATCAATATGAATTTTCAATCGAAAATTGAATAATTGATTTTTGAGTAAGTCAATGTTAAAAATTATAGTGAAATTTTTACTCAAAGAGATGAATCTTCAACTAGAAAAAGAAATTTTTAACAAAGTAGTTGAACTTTTAACGAGTTATAGCCTCAAAATGTCACAAACAGCTTAGCATGTCTAGTTATAACCATCCCAGTTAGGTGTCGCAAACATCGAAGACGCGAAATTCAAATATTATTTTGCTTGCTATAATCACGAAGGGTAAAAATTTTCAATTAAGGGAAGGAAAGGAGAATAAGTAAAGAACGACCACAATAGTGTTGCATTGAAAATTGTTTTTGTTTTCCTTTGTATGATTTGATCAAGTATTTCCTGATTTGCGGTAAAATTTTCAGAATGAAAAACATTTTAAAATAAGTTTTCGTTGTTCAGAAATGATTTCGAAGTATTTGATTGCATCACAAATTCCTAAAAACTAAGTAATTTAAGTACAATTTCACTATAAATAAGTTTGAATTTACGTTTTTGGAATTCGATCAATTGATTTCAAACATTGAAATAAATTTTTTCTTTTATATTTGAGAGCATAGACAAGATTAGTTTCGGAGGTGCCGAAGTGCACACATTTTCTAATTTTATAAACAACGAAATTCAGTTAAACAAAATTGTGTTGTTTACTAGGAAACGAGGCTCCAGAGTTGATTCAAAACGTTCACTTGCGACAAAATCATGATTTTATGATTTCAATTATTTATAACAGGTAAACTTTAAAACTTAAATGAACTAACATGGATGATAAATAGATTTGGATGTTTGAACTTCATTCTCCTAGGTAACAAGCTTCATTCACGTACCTTAAGGCAAGTCGAAAAAAGATAATGAAATCCTAATTCGAAAATTTCCAATCTTTACAGATTTTCATTCGAACTTATTCAATTTCAAAATGGAAAAGTTCAAGTGCTCAATATCCTGTCTACAAACTTTGAAAGGGAAATTATATAATTCCAAGCACTCCATGAATTTAAAATTATTCAATTTTGTAGAAACCTTCTTCTGAAATTGTTCATTTTTTAACGCTTTGTTGCGAAAAAAAAGAATTTTTATTATTTTCAATTGGAAATTATATTAACTTGGAGTTGTCCTGTTCCTTAAATTTTGTTCTTAAATTATTTATTTTTATAACGTTTTCAAATCAAGATTTTTTCAAAATGTTATTATTTCAAAGTTAATTCGAAATTTTGAATCTTTGACAAATTTTAATTTGAACTTATTCAATTCTGAATTGAATTCAGTTTCGAAAATTTCATAAATTTTGCAGTGTTCTAAAAACCTTTAATCTTGGGATTTGTTCAGAAATTATAAAATTCGAAATATTTTCAATTTCCATTCATCCTTTTTCTAAATTTCTCAATTGTGAACCTTTCTTAACTGAGAATTATTCCTCTACAAATACTTACAATTTTGAATTTTCCCCTTTTTCAAATTTAATTCTGGAATAATTCAATTCTGAATGCTGCTTTTAACTAGAGATCATTGAAATTTTTGAATGAAATGGAACCATCATCAATTCAAAATTTTAAAATAGGACTAAATTGTAGTTTTTCACAATCAAAGTTCATAAATACATATTTCCAATTCTAATTTTAATAATTATTGTTAGATGTTGAGTTTTTGATCAGTGAGTAAATAATACGTAGATGGTATGTTTTGATCTACTGATCTAATAATAATAATTAATCTAATTTTAATAATTTCGGGTAAAAAGCTCTCAGAGGATTGAATAATTTCAGACTTAAGAAACAGAAATTTTCAAATTAAAAGAATTTGAAGTGGAATAATTCTCAATTTATAATTTTAGATTCCAATTTTCAGAGTAAGAAAATTTAAAAAATAAAGTTATTACAATTCCATAATTTTATAATCCAGCTTTGATAATTGAACACTTAAAAATTAAAAGTTCTCAAAATTTGAATAATTTCTAACTTATAAAGTGTTTGGAATTATAGAATTTTCAGTTCATATTTTGAAAACAGGACAAGGAGCACTTGGACTTTTTATGAATGGGAAACCAATAAGTTCGACTGAAAATCTGTCAGAATTGAAAATGTTGATGTGGATGAAGTGGATGAAGCTTTGTTATCCATGAAAGTGAAGTTCAGACACCTACATTCATTTTCCACCGATATTAGTACATACATGTGGAAAATTTTTATTGTTATAAATAATTAAAATCATCAAATCATTATTTTGACGTGAGTAAAAGTTCTTTCTGTTTCATCTCCGAAGCCTCTTTTTCTATGGAACATCAACACAATTTTGTTCAACTCAGTCCCATTCTCCATAACATTCTTGGCCGAAGCTAATCAATGTAACGTTATTGTGTTTGTTGTCTACTTTCCTTTCTTTCATTGTATTCAAATGTTCCAATCGTCAACTTAGTAGCAATAATATAATAATGAAATATTATAATGAAATTAAAGTTCTACGCCTTCGATGTCTACGCCACCTAACAGCTGTCTTTGACATTTTGAGGTTATAACTCTCTTCTCACAATTCGCTAGTCCATTTATAACATTTATATTATGATAATAAAGAATTAAACTTTTTATTATAAATATTTTTCCTGCCTTCTCCTTCCGCATGTATTCTGGTGGTCAAAATAAGCTACTTTTCTCATTTCGCAAGCATCACCGGGCGAAATAAGGGAAGTATGCTATTTCGACAGCTTTATCGGACGAAATAGCCACTCCGTACAATATAATATATGGGTCATAGATTCCACTTTGCTCCTGTCACCCTCCCAGAAATTTGAATGAAGTTGAAAGGCAGTAGGGTAGCGTATCTAATCAACTTGAATCAAGCTTTCCGGCGATTATTATTTTATCGCTCCCTTGGCAAACTGATTCAAGTCTTGCAAGACTTGCACTGCACGCGATCGCGCGCACTATGCATATTGTAGGGATGTTGGCCCTCCAGAACAGAGTAGGTAGTAGCAGAAACAACGCGGGGCGAGCCGGCTGTGCGCTGTCAGCTGCCGACAGATTTATCGAGTGGCACGTGCCGATGTGAAGCAATGTCATTTCACTTTCCTGTTTTCTTCCCGAGTTCCGCTCATAAACGACCGACTGCATGATCTTGAGTTTCAAATGCACGCTTTGATTATTACTATGCTTCTCTGCCTGTTAGTAGCTACTTTTACCCCTGAAACAATCAGCCCGACCAACCAGGTGGATTTTATACCAGCCCCTTTACCTTTTTGTCACTGGAACTAATTTCAAACCTGCTAGCTAGTTCCTTTCTCATTTTGTCATTTTTTTCTTCTTTCAATTTGACGAAAGCCCTCTCTCTACTGATATGAATAGTTTTTATTCTTGTTTGGAGAGGGGAAACATTTTTCATCCCTACTACCTAAACTTAGCGTTTTTGGACTCAGGACAGATCCGCTCATGGCAGCGTCAGTTCATTCAGAGGGATGAACGATGACGATTACTCAATTTTGCTATTTCAAAAATGCCTCAGGTTCCGATAGACGGATTCAAGTTGAATATTGTACAATGAACGAGGTCTGGTATCTCATTTTCATGAAGTATTCAGGGGTATCTTGAAATGCAGCGCGACTCCATGCTGATGTCGAATAATTCCTGAATTTTCGACATTACGGCAGATTTTATTATTAGATATATACACCTCACTTGGGGTTCTGTTAAAATGAAATTACGTCACGTCACTCGCGGAGAAACGAATGATTCCTGTCTCATCCGTCGATCTAATTTATACAACTACTCTTGAATAATCAATGGCACTCTCTGTGCCGGATAACTCGCTCCATCACTCCACCTTCATAATTTGATTAGAGCAGAAATTAGACACAAGCTGATAATAAGCGAGTTTACCGATTAAACTTCTTCCCTACTATCGACTCATTTGCTAACTACTTCAGAAAGTGACATTAATTTCATGAAATATGTTAATCAATATATTGTTTATAACCAATAGTCTACACTTTTGTCCTGAAAATCCTAAAAGGCAACCCAGGTTGTCGGATTTCATAATCTAGAGCATCCAAGTTTCGAAGATGTAGTCTTGTAGAGGAGGTAGAACCAACTCAAAAATAATCCAATTCTAATGCTCATATATACTAAAGTCTCAGAACGTTAAGACTTTGCAGAGAGTAAACAACTTTGTTGAACTTTGTCAATGTCGTACCAATGCACAGTGGTTCAAAATCCCAAATTTCCGGTCAAAACCCCTAAACATGTAATAATCGTGTTGCAAGTTACATATCCGGAAGTTTTTGGGGTCGCTGAATTCGAAAATGATATTTGTTCTTCAAAATTCCAAATGGCGGACACAAAATGGCGGCCAAATTGCATAAAAAAATAGAGTATGGAATAAAAATCAACTTTTATTCACGTTTTCGGGGTCGCTGAATTCGAAAATTATATGTATTTGTTTTTTCAAAATTCAGAATTGCGGACACAAAATGGTGGTCGACTTGCATACAAAAATAGAGTATGGAATGAAAATCAACTTTTATTTACGTTTCCGGGGTAATTTATGGTGATTTCACAAGAAAATATGGTAACTAACCATCAATTACATGGATTATATTCAACAAAGGTCCATAAATTTCCGGAAATTTATGAAAATTTTGGATAATTTATACTATTTTTACAGGTAATTCATGGTAGCTTACCATACATTACGTCAAATTATATTAAAAAAATTTTCATTGATTTCCGGAAATTTTCGGTATTTCACGGTAATTCGATAAATTTGTATAAAATGATTGCGTACCTAATTTTCCAGTTTGGAAGAAGTTTATTACATTTCAAACCATTATTTTTATGTCAATTACAAGTAAATGAATAATTTTATGATTATTTGCGTTAATGATTATAAGTTGATTAACATTTACATTAATATATTGATCAAAGTATTGTTAGAAAAATAAGTTTCTTTGTCTCTATATATTTAAAGAAAGCCAAAGTGATCACCATGTACAAGTAAGAAACGATTTGGTCAAAACATTCGACGACGTATTCTCAGAAATTTCTCCGTGCAAAAAAAGCTGGAAATCTCCCTCCTAATTCACCGTATCGCTCATGCGACGAGCCTCCCGCTATGTGCCGCGCCAGGCACGTGAAACGGTGCGCCGTACACCTCAAAGAGATCGTTCCCGAAAGAAGACGGGCAAGCTAGGGCAGAAAATTTCAACGCCACTTTATTAGAGACACCTTCCCGTGTGCAACACAGTAAGAATCGAAGCGGCCTGATGCGGCCTGGATAACTAATCCCTTACTGAATTTCGGAATTTTTACTGCGCGAAATAGAAAAAGGAGCGCGAGCATTCCGACATCTCTTACAGATGCATGCATTATTATTTTCACTTCAAACTAGTACAGAATTATTCTACATACCTCAGCGATTAAAATCCATGAGGTCAGAAAGTACTGGTCAACTTGCAGCCGCCTTTTTTCGATACTAACATTTCATTTGGACGCGCGAGACTTTTCAGCTACGTAAGAAGTGTTCGGTAGAACGTTTGACTTTAAGCGTATTCCTTGTTGGAACTAATAAATATGAAAATCTGCTCTTTCGGATTTCTCGACAGAAATGCACCTTACATACGTACAGTGAATTTCATCTCGATCGGAAACTGCCGATTTTTGAGGTTTTGACCGGAAATTCGGGATTTTGAACCACTGTGCAATGGTTCATACGGTCCGTAGTGTGCGACACTGATACCTAAGAATTTTCTATATGATTCAGCTAGATGCTAGAACCTATACCTTTCTAGCTAAAGTTCTAGAGATCTGAAAATATTTTCATCATGTCTTATACAATATCATCTCTGTCACTTTCCTCAATATTTTTCAAACATCAATCGATGATAATAATCAGCGCAATCGATCCAATATCATCAAACTCGCTTCGTACCTCTGAAAGTCTAAGCTGACTTACATCCTAGACTTGTGGTAGTTTGGAACCCAACATCATCAAACCAGCTTTGAACCTCCAACTGACTTAGATCCTAGACTTGTTGTAGTCTAGACCTCAACATCTTCCAACCAGCTTTAAACCTCTAAGCTGACTTAGATCCCAGACTTGTATTCTGGAACCCAAGATCTGTCTGTTATTCTGCGAGATGAGAGAGCGATCTTGACTTGAACTCAACAGATCAGCGTCCCGCCTCGGTGGATCTCATTCGTTCTTTCTTGGTTCAGCAGGCGTCCCGACGGCTCGCGTCAAACGAATCGTCTGCTGAGACCTCGGTCCGCCATCATCCTCGACGCGATCTTCGCGATTCAGCGTCTTGGTTCTATAGTGGCGCGTCGGTCAAATAGCTCTGGGGCAAAAAGGGGGTCCAGGGGGGCGCGCCGGTGCAGAATCTGCGAAGGGGTATAGCGCGAGGCACAGGGCTATATCGGTGGTATTTTGGTTTTGGCTCGGCTCGGCACGTGCAGTTCTGGGAGTGGAGTTCTAAAAACAGCAGAGGTAAGTCCTATCCGAATAGCAGCTGCTCGCAGCTTTAGCTTTGCCACCAGCAACTCGCGCTTGCTCGCTCGCACCAACGCTACTTGTCTCCTCTTCTTATAATACCTACCCAGACTACGCCAACCACCACGCACCCCGATTTATTTCTTCACACCGGAATTATTTTTGGTATCTTTTCCCTCGGTTTGTTAATACTTACTACACGCTAAAATTGTAACCCCGCGCAACCCGTGCAACGCGCTACGAAAACGTTTTACAATCAAGGTCCGCTTAGTTCGTTTGGCGCGCGCACTGCATGCACTTCGCACCTTTCGGCTTTTTTTATGGTTAAACATTCATTTGATAACGATCGCGGGTCTATTAGACTTATTTTGGATCGATCCTTCATGACCGGTAGGGCTGTGTATGCCCCAGTGGATTCGGAAAAGAACTCAAACTGATAGTCCGCAGCGAAGATTCGCTAGCGCGGAATAAGAGAACGGAGGAATATCAGTGTCAAGTTGTGCTAACGTTCTGATAATGACATTGGTCATAAGTGCGCGCTTCTGCGAACGCGAGGCGATGACTCCTCAGCTGGGTAGACCACCACCATGTATCATGGATACTATAACCCGGCTCATGTAAGTCCGTAAGATAACATGGCGTCCGCCGTTCTCGTGATTCAATCTTTCCAAAGGAATCATCTGATCAGAATCTCTGTGCCACTTGAACGTTAGGGGAGGATTAGCAGTTGTTTACACACTGGTGGTTCAAAACACTTGCAACCTTTTGGATTCATGTGCAGAGGGTTGTATCAATTTAGTGTAGCAAGGAGAACATTCAGCTTGCTAACTATTTATTTCCTGACAACACAAATCTGAAGGTTTTGTTTGGCTCTTTCTCCTTCTTGTTTTCTTTTTTTTGTACATTTATTGTAAAATTGTCTTTAATAAGCCATCTAGTGCGTAGTATAAGTCTGAATTCGATTTGTGAACAATTTTTTGTGTTCTGTTTTGGTTCGTGTTTTGTTCTCGGAGTGTACACAACTCCAGCGAATCCAGGAGTGTATATGTTGGTTAGATTGAGACCTCAGAAGTGCTTATCTATGTGGAATAGCTCAAAATCCATGCATTATTTCATGAAAACTTGAGCATATTATGTACGTTTAGGATATATACGTTAAATAATCCATGTTTAATACCTTAACGCCTTTTCCAATTGAAGATATTCCACCGAATATAACAGGGTCACTATGACCCTGTGTCCGCTACGAGGGTTAACCTATCTAGCTCTACGTCTCTTAAATTGACGTATTGATAATTAGAATTTGGACAAGCATTAGACAATTTGCAAGAAAAAGTTTGCTTGAATGCTGATATTGATATTATTTTCCTTAACAACATTTTTAAGAATAATCGGATGAAATATCTAATTAAAAGACTTTTACATCTTCAAAATGATGAAGTCTACAAAATAAGGATATCAGAGTAGAAAAGAAGGAACAGTCTCCTTCCCTATTTATTGTTCCAGATGAATATAATGTTACCATTTTTGAAATATGCAATATGAAATTCTCTTCAAAAGCATTGTTGTAATCTCTAATCTCATGCACGAATTTCCAAGCCTTTCATTAAGCTGTCCGTACAGAAAACTATGTCCTTTTGTTTATCTTCAATTTCAGGCTTCCGCCAATTTTGCAACATTTTTACATTTATAACGTAAACAGGAAATACTTCAATGTGGTTAGGCATATGATATATGATTAAGAACGTTTATAATCGATGAAAATGTTCTTATTCATAAACAGTGGAATCTCCCCATACTAGTCAGACATGTATATAAGTTGGATCATTTCCAATTCTCGTACTTGTGGTGTCATTCTCTTGGGTTATAAAAATGGTACTTTTACATCATCATTATAACTTATTCCCATAATTTTTTGTTACAATTTGATCAAAATAATTACATCATGAAGCGTCCACAGTTTTGTGAATCAGTTTCTGGTATTATCAATTTACAATAAGCGCCCTGATCATGAAAGATATTATACACTATATACGCTTAAACAAATTTGGCCTAAAACAGACAAATTTTAGTTTGTTCCGAACAAAATATATAGTGAACCCCTTATTCCGAAATTCTCGTCACTGCGAACAGTCTTTCTTGTGTGTGATTTTTATTGCGCAGTAAACTCTACCTCCAAATTGAATACATTCAATAATTGAATTTAACTTTGAGCGGAAACATCACTCTCAATGGATTTGAATTGATTTTAGATAATTCAATTTCTTGTAATGCTATAGAAATCAATTTTGATAGAGCTATTTTAAAGTCCATTCATGGAGCATTTTGTGCGGTGCATTTGGTATATTTTATACCGATTTAATCGATGTTGGATATACTGTATTGGTTCTTATAAAAGTAGGTTAGAAACGGTTGAATGGAATTGTACACTGTTGAAAATTCTTGTTATTTTACAATACCCCATAACAAAAAATTCAATGTAAAATTGCAGTACAAGAGCATAGAAAATTTAATTTTGATTTTAGAATAAATTCTTCTCCAATTGCAAATTGAACATGTTATGAATGATAACTAAGATGATTCGAATGAAAAATCCTAGCCATGAGATTTTTTATGCTGATCATGAAAGAATTCCCCTTATAGTCAGGGCTGCCACTCAGTCACTTTTAGTCACTTTGTTTTCCCAAGTCACTTTTTAGTCACTTTTTTGAGAAACAGTCACTATTAATCACTTT
>WSXT02203603.1:0-18451 GCA_011762715.2 Neuroterus valhalla | reverse complement strand
GCCACTTTTCACGACAACGACACAACGAAGTTGCTTCCGAACGCCAAACCAGGTTTGGGTCAGATACCTAGAAAATTCACCTGTCGCGGGAAAGAGAATAGGCAGCATCCTGATACCGCTACAGCTAAAAAAGGTTTAGCTGGGACGGCCATATCGGTTTTTCAGTTTGTGAATTTTCAAACCGAAAGAACTAATTCTTAACAAAACAGTCAAGTTTTTGACCAAAAGAGATGAATCTATCAAAATAGTAACATTTTCAATAAAAAATAGTTACATTCCTAAGCCAGCGAGACAAATTTTTCACAAAAATCTTATTACAACCGAGAAATATTACAATTATATATCGTGAAAGATAAATTTTCAATTCAAAAGTAGGAAATTTCATGAAAGAGTTGAATTTTCTACTTAAAAAGATGACTATCACAAAGAGATCCGTTTTCAACAAAGTAATTTAACGTCCAACAGGAAAGTTGCATTTTTAACCAAATAGCTTCATTCTTGACCTACAAAGATGAATTTTCAACCAGGGAGAATAATTTTTTAACAAAAGAGAATTTTAACCTCCATTTTGACAAATTCGTGAATTCTCGATGAAATAGTTGAATTTCAGCTAAAAAACAAAGGTTTTAAAATAAAAATATAGTGTTTGAATCAGTTTAAAAACCAGTTTTCAACAAAAAATAGATTGTATTTTTAATCAGTTCCATTTAGCGATAAAAGACAAGTTCTCAGGAAAATAGTTCATTTCCTACCCAAAAAGAACAAATTTCCAACAGAAAAGTCCATTTTGAATCAAGAAGGATGAGAATTCAACCAAATAGTATAATTTTCAACTAAAAAAGACCAATTTCCAACCAAGAAAGAATCCGCGAACTTCCAGATATAATAATTAATTTAAAAAAAAAAGAAAGAAAGCATTTTTAACCTGTTCAATTCCAGCAATAAAGATTCATCTTTCCTAAATTACGATCAAGGAGGTTCTACAAGAATATTTGTTTTTAACCAGGTTAGGTGACTTTTTTACTATTCGAAATGATTTTCCAGTCCTTAAACACAAAAGTTTTATTTTCAATGAAATAATGAGACTTTACATAGAATCGTTGATTTTTCAACTGAGTACTTGGATTTTTGATCTACGAAAAAGAATTTCCAATTCAACCAAAGTTTGTCAAATCAAAGATAGAATACTTAGTCCACTTCACGAAAAACTTAATGGTTTTAATTTCAACCAAAAGATATGTGAATTTAGAATTGCAAATATTGAAATTCAACTTAAAAGAGCAAATTTCGAACAATGTAGTTAATTTCAAAACCAAATAGATGAAGATTCTACTATAATAATGGATCTTCAGGAAAAAAAGGGATTTTCAACAAAACGGTTATGTATTCAACTAAATGGTCGAATTTTCACCCAATAATATAATTTTGTACATTTTCAGTCAATTAGTTGATTTTTCAACTAAAAATACTTATTTTAAAGGAAAGGGTTAGGTTGTAAAGTATCTGTAAGCTATACCTCGCCCTTTAAGCTATTTTTGGACCTACCTCATATATTTGTTGTGCTTTTTGTTCCTTGGTTGGCAACTTAATAAAGATTTATTGTTATTTTTATTTTTATTATTATTATTATCATTATTTTTTACAATGAAGATTCGATAAAATTACCATCCTAAATTAATATATTATTATTATTATTTAGGATACGGAATAGTTCAATTTTTTAAATTTGATTCTACTGATGATTCTACTGCCAAATAAATGCATTCTTTCTAATACTTCAGCTTTCAGCCAACTATATAATTTTTTCCCCGAGAAAGATTATTTAGATGAAACGAAAAAAAAAACAATGAAAAAATTTTTTTTAACTGGAAAGAGATTTTGAAAATTATGATTGAAAAAGACCATCTTCACCCGTCTTTGGCAAATATCCAAGTTTTGAGCCCTCCCGAAGCCGAAAAACAGGTTTTTACGGGTGTGTCTGTATGTCTGTATGTCTGTCTGTGAGCAAGATAACTTCCGAAAAAACTGATCGATTTGATGGGCCTTTGGTACACTCTTTCAGTGTCAGAAACTGAAGGTCAAGTTCGTTAGCCAGACATTTTGGAAACAAATTCAAAAAGTCAGAGCATTTTGAAAATTTTGTAGACCATTTTTTTCAAGTCTCGATAATTGTAAGTACAGTATCCTGCAGTGAGTAGTAAGTGGAACAATTTATTCCCATGATGTTTTTTGATGAAAACAACATTGTTCGAGTTATGGCATTTTCAAAATCCAAAAATATAAACTAATATGGGAATATTTAGCCAAACAACAGAAGATACGAAAAAAATTTTATAAGGAAAAATTTCTCTTTTTGGGAGCCCTATAAGATGGTCCTCACAACTTTTTGATTTTTCTCGAAAAATAGAAACATCAAATTTTGGTCCCACAAAAAATAATGAAAAATTATCTGTGAGCTCGATAACTTCCGAAAGAACGATCATATTTGATCGTGCTTTGGCACCTATTTTGAGGAACCAAAAAGACAGGTAAAGTTCGTTAACTTTTTTTTCCAAGACTCAAAAATTGTGAGTACAATTTGTTTTAGCACGTGAAAAGTGAAACTATTTATCGTTATCATTTTTTTTCGATAAAAACAAAATTATCTGAGTTATGGTATTTTGAAAATTCAAAAATATAAAAGAAAATGAGAATTTTTAGCCAAATAACGCAGGATTGAAAAGAAAGTCACAGAGAAAAAATGTTTCTTCTTGGGAGCCCTACAAGATCGTGAAAACAACTTTTTGAATTTTCTCAGGAAATCGAAAATTACAATTTTGATCGCACAGAAAATAATGAAAAATAATCTGTGAACCCGATAACTTTCGAAAGAATGATCTTATTCGATCGTGCTTTGGCACCCATTTTAAGAGACCAAAAAGACAAGTCGAGTTCGTTAACCAGCTATTTTTTATCACAAATAAAAGAGGGAGAGCATTTCGAAAATTTTTTTGGACTTTTTTTCCAAGATCTAAAAATTGTAAGTACCGCTTCTTGTAGTAGGTAAAAAGTGAAACAATTTATCCTCATGATTTTTTTTATAAAAAACCAAATTGTCAGAGTTGCGACATTTTCAAAATTCAAAAATATAAACGAAAATGAGAATTATTAGCCAAACAACGCAAGATATGAAAAAAAGTTTGAAGTGAAGAAATGTTTCTTTTTGGGAGCCCTCCTGGATTATCTTTACAACTTTTCGAGTTTTCTCAAAAAATCGGAAATTCAAATTTTGGTCGCTCGAAAAACGGTGGAAAATAGAAAGTTTCATTTTTTGCTCAAACTATGTAAGCTACGTAAAAATATAAATGAACAGAAATTGTGCACCAATAAAAAATCTACAAATTTTGTAAAATTTACTTTTTGCTGGGACAAGTAGTTCTTGCTTTATTAGAAAAAGAAACCGTATTAAAGAGGAAAAAATTGAACTTTTGGACGGATGTCACAAGCTTAGGAAAGAACAAATAGAAACAAGTTCTTTTCCAAGAAAATATCTTCAAATGTGTCATCAATCTTTTTTTAACAAAATATGTGGGGTTTTCTTCAATCAGAAAGAATATCTATGAAAATTAAATAATAAAGTTTTTGAAAAAATGACGAAGGCTAAGACAGAAGATTGATAGAGAAAAGTTGTTCACCCTAAAATAATCTATAAATTTGGTATAATTTTTCTGATGGGACGCGTATTTTTCGTTTCAATCGTATAAAATAAGATAAAACATTAAACAATTAAATTTCTAGAAAAAATACGCAACATATGAAAAAAATTGGGCAACAAGACTTTTCTACCGTTTCGGACTTAATTTGGATCGAGTGCGCAGCACGAGAAACACGATGAAAATGTATTCGTTAGAGTCGAAGAAGCTTTAATGAAAGGGAATTCACAATCTTCAAATGAAAGTAGTCGACATTTCGCATTCAGGTTTCAAAAGCTCTATATATAAATGTAGGGAGGTACAAAGGCCGAGCGCGGAGCGCGAGGTGAATTTTATTACCGAGCGTGAAGCGCGCGACGAGAATGTGCCCGCGCAGCGTGCAGATTTTTAAAAATTGTAAACCGTCTTCTTTTTTGCCGATAACTATGGTGATAGATTAGAAAAATTCCATTTATTCACACAGTGTCGTTGGCTGACCTATTAGATTTTCTTTCACTGCGTCTGACTACTTGACACTTTCTTCACTGCGCTGTTTGTTCTCTTGTCCTGTTTCAGGCTTTGTTCTTTGTAATTAAGTTATGTCTCATGTACACAAACAAAAAGTAAACAAAAAGAGATCTATCTCAACAAAAAAACTTTATATAATCAAAAACCTACCAAGGTAATCATAATTAAATCTGAAGACTGCTTATTGTCTACATTATACAGTAAGAATCAATAACAAATGAGCACAAGAAATATCTGAATAGTGGATAATAATGCTGATTTTGCTTTGCAACATTTTCAACTCATTATTTCACTTCTTTTCTCACCGATAAGGTCTGAGGTCGGAAGCGTTCAAGTCGCTCGATCGATGTTCCTTCGATCGACTCAATTAACGTCATGTCAACAGCTCGTACTTTTTATTGTAACGGAACATGAAGTTAATCCAGTAATACAGTGGAAACTGACTAGTAATCACATTATATAGAATTCTCCTGATTTCAATATGACGATGATAAATTCACTCCCTCCACCAAAAGGAATAAGACTCATATACATAAGTATACCTCATAATGTCAATCCTCATCATGATGAGGATTGACCTGCACTTTTTCCACAAATTGCATCAATTTGAAACATTTTGAATTGCTATAATCTCTCATTAGCACAATTTTCCAAATATTTTTAAATACAAAGTATCAAAATTTTCCAGTTTCAATAGATTAATAATTGAATATATGTATAGTTCTCCATATTTCATATTTTCCATGTAGTAGGTTTATTTTGCGCTGGAGTTTGACCCAGTTCATATGAATGAGATGCATAATAATATCGATTTGTGTCTTGTTTTTTTTACTAAACCTCGATATTCCAGCTGAAGAATCTTTGACAGTATTAGGAGATGAATTCATAAACCTAGAGCAAGTTGAGTACATCTATATACCATAGATTATGCACGAGCTGGTTCATGATCTTGTATTTACACCCCAGAGATTTTTAAAATGACGAATTCCATCTCTCTATTCGCTTCACTTCTTCATACGTCAACATATCTTCTATACCATAGAATTGCTTTTATGGATTTTCACGACTCGCGAAACGAAAGTCACAAATCACGTAAACAGTAAAAAAATCATCTTCTCATTATGAATGCCCAGCAATCAATGTAATGATCACGTACACCCTTTACACCATCATCGATCGTGATATTTGATTGCCTAGTAAATATTCCATTAACATGAGATTGTTATTTACATGAAATTATTATTAACATATGAACAGCAATGTGTGTCGCAATTTCGTGTATACAGTAATCGTTCAACAATAGCTGGTGATTCGGAAATTATTTATAAGGGGAATTGTGGGAACGAAGGTACATACGTGATCGACAGACTAAATAATTCAAAAAGCGGCTTTCCCACTTTAAAGCTTGAGCTTTTTGCATCCCCAGCCTGTCTGTGATGGGGGCCGTGACTGGGTGGAAGGGATGTGGTTCCATTCATGCTTATTTCAAGCTCATTGTACCCTCGGTGTATTCAGCTTTTGACTTGCGTCTCGCGTTGCCACTGCAGCATAAAAATGGACATGTTCCTTCACTGGAGAAAGTAAAGAGGCACTTTTTATACCTGCGTCTACACACCTATATGTACATTAGGGTATTCCAAAAATTTTTTTTTTTCGAATTTTTATGCAAAACGCCCGGAAACTTGTTCGAATCCACAAAAGAATAAACGCATTTTTTTTTGGAAAAAAAATTTTTGGTAAGAGGTGGCGCAAGCCCCATGGAGTTTAACACGTATTTCCCATATGAAAAGAGACGTTTTTATCAATTTTAATCATAATTCTCAATATTAGTTGAATCGAGTTCGGAATTCAGCATTTCTCTTCACAATTAGTCACAGAATGCGAATAAAATATTACTTTATATCACCCCTTAAGCCTGTTTTATAGGGTCCCAAAAAACCTCCATAAGTGAAAAAATGGTTTTTCGAGTTTTTGGTGCTAATTATGTATTTTTTGCGATTTTTTAAATGCACATTGTTTCAAATACATGGAAGACTACTTTATACTGATGATTAGATGTTTATTCAAATTGTTTAAACAATTTATCATTGTTTTTCGCAACTTTCTCTTAGAAAATGGTTAGAAAGTCAAGGTTTTTTTCTGAATTTTTCAACGTTTCAGTTGAAGCGGGGTAAAAATCAATTAAAGTTAACCAAAATAATTGTTTGAACAACTTGTTATTGATTATAACAATATTCTCTTAGGATAATGATACAAAGTTGCTTTTCCCTTTTCATTCAAAGTAGGTAATTATTTTATTTTATTCAGCAAAAATAATTTTTTAAATAAATTACAAACGTTATAGCTATATTCTTCTATAGATTAATACTACGTTATTGCGGTTTTTTCCTGAAATTTTCAACTTTTTATCACTTCTCAATTAGATCAAAGTAAGAATTAATTCATGTTAAAAAATTATTGTTTAAACAATTTATTATCATGGCTAATAATATTTTCTCTGCCTAATGATATAAACTTGCGTTTTCTTCTGAAATTTTTAACTTTTTGCCCACTTTTCACTTGGAGTAAGTTAATATTTAATTTGTTTCAACAAAATTAATTGTTTGAACAAATTATTATTGTTTATGGCTATCTTCTCTTAGATTAGTGCTGAAAAGTTGCGTTTTTTTCTGAAATGTTTAGCTTTGCTGCACGTTTTTAGTTGTGAGCAAATAATAAATAAACATTACAGAGAATCATATTTTAAATAGTATTGTATTGTTTTAGGGACATTTTTTTTCTTCTCTTATTGTTAAAAAAATTAATAGTTAAAGAAAAAAGCTGAATTCATTCAGTGAAATTTGAATTTCGATTTTTTTCCTAAAATTATGGATCTTCAACGCAAAAATTGAATTTTCAAGAATGTAGTTCAACTTTCCACCAAATAGTTGAATTTTCGACCTAAAAATATAAAATTTCAATAAAAAATATAATGGTTGTTATATCTTCTCTTAGATTAGTGCTAGAAAGTGTCGGTTTTTCTGAAATGTTAGGCTTTTTTCCACTTTTCACTTTGTGAGATAATAATTAGTGCGAGTTAACAAACATGCTAATTTAAACCATTTATCATTGTTTATAACCATTTTCTCTCAGATAAGTGCTAGAAAGTTGTGGGTTTTTCTGAAATGTCAACTTTGCACTGAATGGAATTTGACTGATATTAAATTAGATTGAACTAGATTGAATTGACTTAATTGTTGATTGGATAAGGTTTTTTTTATTTAAAATAAACCTTTTTTTTAAATATCAACCATCATATTTTTGAATAAAAATTTATATTTTTAGGTCGAAAATTCAACTCTTTGGTTGTAAGTTGTACTACCTTCTTGAAAATTCAATTTTTGCGTTGAACATTGGAAAAGGAAAAAAATAATTTGCTTTAAACAATACAATACTATTTAAAATATGATTCTCTCTAATGTTTATTTATTATTCGTTCACAACTAAAAAAGTAGAGCGAAGTTAAACATTTCGGAAAAAACCGCAACTTTTCAGCACTAATCTGAGAAAAGATAGCCATAAACAATAATAATTTATTTAAACAATTATTTTTGTTTAATTAAATTGTTCCCTTATTCCAAATGGAAAGTGGGCAAAAACTTGAAAATTTCAGAAAAAACCGCAAGTTTCTATCATTAATCAAAGAAAATATTATAAGCAATGATAATAAATTGTTTAAACAATTATGTTTTCAACATGAATGAATCATTACTTTAAGCTTATTGGAAAGTGATAAAAAGTTAAAAATTTCAGGAAAAAACCGCAACTATGTAGTATTATTCTGGAAGGAGATAGCTATAGCTAAACATTTACAATTTCTTTAAACAATTATTTTTTCTAAATAAAATGAAATTATTACTTGCACTAAGTAAAAAGTGGACAAAAAGTGGAAAATATATGAAAAACCCACAACTTTGTAGCATTTTTCTAAGAGAATATTGTTGTAATTGATAATGAATTGTTTGAACAATTATTTGGGTTAATTTTAATTGAATAATACCTCGCTTCAACTGGAAAGTTGAAAATAAGTTGAGAAAATTCAGAAAAAACCTTGACTTCCTAACTCTTTTCTAAGAGAAAGTTGCTAAAAGCAATAATAAATTGTTCAAACAATTTGAATAGACATTTAATTATCAGTATAAAGTAGAAGTTCATGTACTTGGAACAATATGCGTTTGAAGAACCGCAAAAAATCATAATTAGCGTCAAGAACTCGAAAAACCCATTCTTTCACTTATGGGGGTTTTTCGGGACCCTATAAAACAGACCTTTGGGGTGATATTTAAAAAGTAATATTTGATTCGCATTCTGTGACTGATTGTGAACAGAAATGGTGAATTTTGAACTCAATTCACCTAATATTGGGAATGCTGAATAAAATGTACAAAAACGTCTTTTTTTCTTATGCGAAATACGTGTTAAACTTCATGGGGCTTGCGCAAACCCTACATATATATTTTTTTCAACAACAAAAAATGCGTTTATTTTTTTGTGGATTGGAACAAATTTCCGGGCGTCTTGCATAAAAACTCGAAAAAAAACATTTCAAATGCATTTTTGGACCACTCTAATGTACATATCCTATGTTAAAGAGCAATAGTTGACACGAAAATAGCGGATGATTATCTAATGATTCACGAACCGTTGCTGGAACAGGAATTTCGGACGTAACAGTTTTTATCAAATCAAATTAACAGATTTCAGCTTCAAAAGCTTGGGGTTTTTTATTTTCATCACATTCATAGTTTGTTGCAAACAAGCGGTATCTTGTCATCCTATTTAAGTGGTCACCCTTGCATGACAATTAGGCAAGTTTTCTTGTATATTTATGAAAAAACTCACTGACAAATCCCTCCTCTTTCAGGAAACTGAAAAAGCAGCGTGAAAGGTTTTGTCGGTATGTTTACAACCAAGTCTTGACGGCAGAATGTACTCAACTGAATGGAAGTTGGACTGGACTTGATAACCCTTCCTGGAATAGTGCAGATTATCCGGATCTATTCCAGGACTGGTACGCAGTAAACGGCACCAACTATACGGCGTATGAAAACTCAACAATCCTAGCGGACGAAGGTTAGCAATTTTCGTCTATACTATCTCTAAAACCCTCAATATTTGATATTATCTTTGCTGATTATACAGACGATTTTTGTCTTCTTGTTTGTTGTTGAAACAGTTTTACCGCCTTTTGAGCTCTGGCAGACAATCCTGATTGCCATTTGTCTTGCAATCTGCATTGTGTTGACCATTGGAGGCAACATTCTTGTTCTCCTCGCCTTCATTGTTGACAGGACTATCAGACAGCCAAGCAACTATTTTATCGCGTCTTTGGCTGCTACTGACATGCTTATAGGTAAATTTTCATATGAAATTATTTCGAAATTACTCATAGAAAATGGAATAAATTTATCTCTAAACACGAAAATATTCTTTCAGGCACCATCTCCATGCCATTTTACACCGTATACGTTCTCATGGGATCATGGGACTTGGGACCATTGCTCTGTGATTTATGGCTATCCGTAGATTACACAGTATGCTTGGTATCTCAGTATACAGTTTTACTCATAACGATAGATCGATTTTGTTCGGTAAAAATTGCTGCACAGTATCGAAGTTGGCGTACGAAAAATCGAGTCATTTGGATGGTGACCATTACCTGGATCATTCCTGCCTTGCTCTTTTTCATCAGTATATTCGGATGGGAGCATTTTATTGGTTATAGGGACCTCGCACCAAACGAGTGTGTTGTTCAGTTCCTGAAGGATCCTGTTTTTAACACAGCACTCATAATTGGATACTACTGGACGACCCTGATTGTCCTCTTCATTCTCTATGGTGGTATTTACAAAACTGCTTACGATATGCAGAAAAAAAGTGAAGCGAAACAGAGAAAAATGCAGTCTATGGTGGCACTCAGTGCTGGTGCAATGTCTGGTATGGCTGGTCGAGCGGCGGGAATAGGGATATCCAAGACTCAGAGTACTCTTCTCAGTCAGGATAAACCCAAAAGTACTGGAGGGGGTACCACCTATTCTCAAGATTCAACGAACGATGGAAATGCAGAAGATGACAGGTCTAAGAAACAAGTCGGTTCTGATGAATCTTCGTGCAAACAGTCTGGAGCAATGCCTACAGAAACAGAAAAGTCTGAAAGATCCAGTAGCCCTGCTTTTGACTCAGATGAAGACAGTACAGTCGGACCCGCTCAGCAACCCAACTACAGAAAGAGATCATCCTTAGCTGGTCTGGTTGCTCATTCAGGTGCCCTTCAAGTATTTACCACCAATGGTAGGCTCAATGGTATTCTCCCCATCAAAGTTGAAATGAATGTTCCGATTAAAAAGGTCTCACCAACTAGTCCTCTGCGGGAAGCTGTCCAGAAAGCGCAAATACTGCCCAAAATCCAGGAGCTCAGTCTTCTGGACACCGACAATCCCGTTGAACCTGACAGGTCTAGTAGTCAAACATTGACTCCGGAACAATCTTTGAGATCAAACGAATTTCCCATCTCACCTCATTCTGCGGAGGAGACACCTTCAGCTCGAACCAAACATGGAACTAACTCCTCTAACATCATCCCTCCACCATCACAATTCCGAGGTAGTCCTAATATTTCGGAATCCACATCATCATCATCTTTAACTGACAGACAGAAATCTTTAACAATCTCTGTACATGGTCAGGCCACATACGACATTCTTACTGGTTTGGACGGAGCAGATTTGCGTTACATGGACGAAAGTTCAGTGATTGTGCCGAGTCCTTCTTACGAAAGTCCTCCTTCATCATTTTCATGCAGTCTTGCGAATCCCTTGTCCACAGCGCCATCGTCGCCGATTCTTAATAATTTAGCTGCAACATCAGTTGCAAATACCAGTCTCCTTCAAGCAGCTCTAATCAGAGCGACAGCTCAACAAGCAGGTAGTGCACAATCAGCACCAGTGAGCCAATTAACATCAAATGCTGCCTGTCAAACCATTCCACCTCGGGTTTTTGCCACTCATCAGGTAAACGCTGCTTCTCAAACATCGCCTGTTGTCAGTAAGGTTCAAACAGAAGTGACTGTCAAGGCAGAAGATACAAAACCACAACCTGTAACGACAGTAATTTGTGCCACGCCAGTGGAATCCTCCACCAGTACAACTGAAAGATTTTCAGATCAGCTGACCAAGCCAAATATTCCTCTCCAGAATTCATCTTCAAGTAGTATGGTGCCAACGATTTCTGGAACCACAAGTGGAGAAGAGGGGAAGAGGAAATCAAAGAAATCTAAGGAAAATGATGACGGTGAGGAGAGTTCCAAGAAGGATTTTGTGAAAAGTATTGGAAAAAGGATAAAAACAAAGACGCAGAAGAGAGACCCCACAATGGGACGGCAAAAATCGAGGACTGAGAATAGAGCGCGAAAAGCCTTCAGAACTATATCCTTTATCCTCGGAGCATTTGTCGCCTGCTGGACACCTTATCACGTATTAGCTTTGGTCGAAGGATTCTGCTCCGTACCTCCATGTACTAACAAGCACGTCTTTATGTTTGCCTATTTTCTCTGCTACGCAAACAGTCCCATGAATCCATTCTGCTATGCTTTAGCTAATCAACAGTTCAAAAAAACATTTACAAGGATTTTGAAAGGAGACTTGCACATGACATAAGGTTGTACCTCAATCAAGATAAAAAATAGGCGACTCTTCGTGAAATGACAAAATGCTTGTTAATTATAAGATAATTTAAAAGGGCAAATAAATCTCTTCACCTGAAAGCTGTGTAAATATAGAATTATTATCGTGGAGGAAAATAATAGATATTGAGCGTTACTACGACAAAAGAATATTTTTAAGTGCGAGCAGAATTTTACAGTATGATCTTCTACTTGCGAAAAATTGCAGGGGGAAGAATCAGAGAATGATTGTTCAATATTATTGAATGGTGGACATAAACTGTTTGTTTTTGGTTAAAATTTTTAACAGTATTTTTCTTCTTTTTATATATGTATCGCAATATGTATTTTTTTGGGTTCCAAATATTTCGATCTTTCTATTTTCGACACTTGACTACGAAGAAATATTATTGTTAATGTTTAGCGGAATAGAAGCGTGGGCCAATGTAATATTAGGAAACAATCTACCTATCTCGTAAATTTTTATCATATATTCATGATCAGTTGCTGTACGGAGGTCAAAGGCTTTATTAACTCAAAACTCTTCCCAAACGTTTTCATTCAAATCAAAATTTAGCCTTCAATTCTTAACCAATTTGGACATTTCGGAATGAACAAATCAAATTTGACAGGGTGTTGTCGACATCTATTTTTGAAGGAGGTTTCTAATTTGCTCTTAATGGAAAAACAGCCCCTCGGCTTCTATAAAATTATAAGAAAATGACATTAGTTGAAGATTATTTGCTACTGAATAATTATTTATTCGAAAATTAACAACTTGTTTGTAAAAAGTAGATTTTTTATAGTTTTCTGTGTGTTAACGTTTCTTTTTTTCTAAAATTTCAATCAACATGTATCCCAGTTTATAAGGGGATGCATAAGTCTAAATCGAGCATCAAAAAAGAACTGGGTTCTTGAAAAAAAAGAGAAATTCAATCAAATTGTGGTAATTTAAAAAACTGTTTCATATGTGTACAGTTTTAAACGGGTTCCTTAGAATATTATGTCTTTTTCTGAACCTGTAACTATGATTTTTAATAGCAACTCCTCCACAAACAATCGATATTTAGGTATAGGATGAACAGGATACAATTTTATGTCTGCATAAATGTCCCCACAATATTTATGAGTGTGAGGTTTAAGGAACCTGTTCAAAATTATTCACGCAAGAGCATTTCTTTCACAATGATCGCATTTTGGATTTGTCAAGAAAATGTCTGAATGATGCATTCTCCTATTACAATTAGAAACAAAAACTGGCAAACTAGCGGCCTTTTATGAATGTAGACTTGTGTTTATTGTTATAGCTCAACAATTCAATTAAAAATTGTATAAGCGTGAGAGAAAATCATCCAAATTATTTAATTGTAGGCTTCCTTATTTGAAACAGAAGTTAACCGGTTCTTATGGTTCAACAGGGTGGTCCAACAAAATTTTTTTTCGAATTTTTATGCAAAATGCCCGAAAATTCGTTCGAATCCACAAAAAAATAAACGCATTTTCTTTTTAAATAATATTTAGAGGTGGCCCAAGTCGCATGAAGTTTAACACGTATTTCCCATAAGAAAAAAAGACGTTTTTGTAAATTTTATTCAGAATTCTCAATATTACATAAATCGAGTTTGAAATTCATCATTTTTCTTCGCAATTAGTCACAGAATGCGAATAAAATATTACTTTTCAAATATCATCCCCATAAGTCTGTTTTATAGGGTCCCAAAAAACCCCCATAAGTGAAAAAATGGATTTTTCGAGTTTTTGGCGCTAATCGTGATTTCTTCACCGTTTTTTTAACGCATATTGTTTTAAATAGGTATATGAAATACTACTTTATACTGATAATTAAAGGTAGTAATCAATTGAAGTTAACATGAATAATTGTCTAAACAATTTGTTATTAATTGTAACAATATTATTTCAGAAAAATGCTACAAAGTTGCGGTTTTTCTGAAATTTTCAACTTTTTGTCCTTTTTTCACATTAAATAAGTAATTATCAAGTTTGATTAAAAAAAATTATTGTTTAAACAAATCGTAAATGTTTATAGCTATCTTCTTCCAGATTCATACTACATAGTTGCGGTTTTTCCCGAAATTTTAAACTTTTTATCACTTTTTAATTAGATTAAAATAATCATTAATTCATATTAAAAACAATTATTTAAACAATTTTTTATCACTGCTGATAATATTTTCTTTGCTTAATGATAGAAACTTGCGATTTTTTCTGAAATTTTTAACTTTCTGCCCACTTTTTACTTGACGTGAGTTAATATTTAATATGATTTAACAAAATTAATTGTTTAAACGAATTACTATTGTTTATGGCTATCTTCTCTTAGATTGGTGCTAAAAAGTTAGGGGTTTTTTCTGATATGTTAAGCTTTTTGTCCACTTTTCACTTATTGAGGTAATAATTAATGAGAGTTAACAAACATGCCTATTTAAACAATTTACTATTGTTTATAACCATTTTCTCTTAGGTACGTGCTAGAAAGTTGTGATTTTTTCTGAAATGTTTAACTTTGCACTGAATGGAATTTGAATGAAATTGAATTAGATGGAATTAGATTGAATTGATTGAATTGTGGGTAAATTAGATTGTTTTTTATTTGAAATAAAAAAAAATTTGAAATATCAAACATGATGTTTTCCATCAAAAATTTATATTTTCTGCTCGACAAATCAACTCTTTGGTTGAAAGTTGAACTACTTTAATAAAAATTTAATCTATGCGTTGGAGATCCATAATTTTAGTAGAAAATTTGAAATTCAAATTCCACTGAATGAATCTAGATTCTTGGTTCTAATTTATTTTTTTCAACATTGGGAAAAGAACAAAAATAATTAATCTAAAACAATACAATACTATTTAAATTACGATTCCCTCTAATGTTTATTTATTATTTGTTCGCTATTAAAAAGTTAAAGCAAAGTAAAACATTTCAGAAAAAAACTGCAACTTTTTAGCACTAATCTAAGTGAAGATAGCCATTAACAATAATAATTTATTTAAACAATTATTTTCGTAAAATAAATTAAATATTAACTCACTCCAAATGAAAGGTGGGTAAAAAGTTAAAAATTTCAGAAAAAACCGCAAGTTTCTATCATTAAGCAAAGAAAATATTATTAGCACTGATAATAAATTGTTTAAACAATCATTTTCTCAACATGAATTAATTATTACTTAAATTTAATTGAAAAGTGATAACTATATATCCAGAAGAAAAATAATAATCTAGAAGAAGATAGCTATAAACATTTGAAATTTGTTTAAACAATTCTTTTTGTAAATTAAATTAAATATCATCTTATTCCAAGTCAAAAATGGGCAAAAAGTTGAAAATTTCAGAAAAAACCGCAAGTTTCTATCATTAAGCAAAGAAAATATTATAAGCAATGATAATCAATTGTTTAAACAATCATTTATTTAACATGAAATAATTATTACTCAAATCTAATCGAAAATCGGTAAAAAGTTAACGATTTCAGGAAAAAACCAAAACTATGTATCTAGAAGAAAAACAATAACCTAGAAGAAAATAGCTATAAACATTTAGAATTTGTTTAAACAATTATTTCTACTAAATTAAATTAAATAATCACCTACTCTAGGTGAAAAGTGGACAAAAAGTTGAAAATTTCAGAAAAAACCGCAACTTTGCAGCATTATTCTAAGAGAATATTGTTATGATTAATAAAAAATTGTTTGAACAAATATTTTTGTTAACTTTAATTGATTATTACCTCTCTTTAACTGAAGCGTTGAAAATAAGTTCAATAATTCAGAAAAAACCTTGGCGTTCTAATCCTTTTCTAAGTATAAAGTAGTATTTCATGTATATGAAACTATGCTTTAAAGGCTCGAAAAAAGGGTATTTTTACCATTTTTTTTTTTTTTTTATATATCAAATGAAATATTTCATTCAAACAATTTAGCATATCAAAGAAGTTTTAGCGGAGCTGTGAACAAAAAATCCCATATTTTGGTCAAATTTTTTCCATTTAGCGCCTCGTAAAATAAGTTGTAATTCGTCCAAGCATGGGACAATGTTATTTATAAGAAATGCGCCAAATTCGAAGAAGATCAGTTCATAACTTTTCGGGAAATCGTGGCCATCGACTTAAAAAATTGAGCTTCGAGAAAAACGCGATTAAAGATTTACGTTGGAAAAACATGCAGAATTTTATTTATTTTTTTTCATCCTAATAAATAGTACAAAATGTTTGAATATCCTTGATATACCTAATTGTTTAAATGAAATATTAGATTTGAAATATAAAAAAAAAATGGGTAAAAATACGCTTTTTTGAGTCTTCGAACTGCGACGCGCCAAACTGACGTAACCTGATGGGAGGAACTTCCAAAGGGTCTGGCTCTTAGACATTTGCATGGATCAATTTAAAATTTTGGGAGAATATTCTTAACATATTGTACTATTTAATTAGACGAAGACAAAAAAAAATCGATTTTTTGAAATTTTCAAACCCATGTAACCCCTTCAAAACCCTATAAAACAGACTTATGAGGGTTATATTTGGAAAGAACTATTTTATTCGCATCCTGTGACTCATCGTGGAGAAAATGGTGAATTTCGAACACGATTCACCTAATATTGATTACAAAAACGTCTTTTTTTCTTATGGGAAATACGTGTTAAACTGCACGGGGCTTGTGCCACCTCTAAATATTTTTTTTTTCAAAACAAAAAAAAAACGTTCATTTTTTTGTGAATTCGAACAAATTTCCGGGCGTTTTGCATAAAAATTTGAAAACAAAATTTTCTAATGTATTTTTGGACCACCCTAGGTTCAATCGTATAGAAATGTAAAATACACGGGCCTATAACGTGAATATCAGCTAATTTTGGAAGGTGTATTCTGAAGCAATTTTTGTTCGTTTGTGAAAATGAGTAAAATCGCAATAATAATGTCTCGATATAATGTACTTTCTTCTTAATAAAGAAGATGATAAATGTATATGAATAAACAGCTTTAAAGCTTTATAGGTTTAGAATAACCTGAAACAACAAGTTGTTGAAAAAATGATAGTTGAATGTAGTATAAAGCGATGTATTATTAAAGAGAGTTAGTATAATAAGAAATTAATAATAATACAAAAATACACCTAGATTCGCCAGGACACTTTGGAGTGAAGGTGCCGTCTTCCAAAACTGACAACTTATTTCAGAGTATATCTTGCGCGTTATATAAAATATAAAGACACACAATGTCGTGTTTGCCGCTAAAGACACAAAGTGAAATGATTAAATGCTTCAGCTTTTATGAAAAGATCTTACTGCCCTTGGCTGTGCTACTTCTGAAGAAATAATTTGCATAACACTTTTATATTGTTAAATATAAATTAATTAGTCCCCTCATACCTTATATAAACGGAAAGCTGTATTTTCCATCTGGACCTTCTAGTTTGTACACTCTCAGAAATTTCCTTACAGCGATAAAGGAACACTTTTACGATTAAAATGCAATCGTATGAGAATTAAAGTTGGAAACAGGTACTTTAACGGTTAAAGTGCGAGTCGTTTAACTAAGAATCATTTGATCGATAAGCGACTCTACTTTAACGCATAGGAGATGCAGTTTAACGGAAAAAGTGTAACGTACTTTTACCGTAAAACTATTTGGGAGCATCAAATCATTCAAGGTTGCATGTATGTGCGCATGCGTGGAATAGCAACACCATGCTTTTAAAATGCAATGCTTTCACAATTGAAGTGCATACTCTTCGCGTTAATCTAAGAATCGTTTCACGGTAAAAGTGATCATCTTCTAAAGATAAAAATGCGTGACTCTATAGTTCCGACGATATTATTTCAGCGTTAAACTGGATCGTTTAGGAGTAAAAAGAATCTGCTTTTGAAGTTTCTTACTCTTACGTTTAGAGGACAGACTTTATCGTTAAAAGGAAATTTCTGAGAGTGTATCGTTTTGGGAGTATTATCTGAAATAAAAATCGTGAGACAGAATCAAAATTTTATTTTGCTTCTTCTACTTTGGATGACAGCTATAGGAACTACACAAAAGCCTTTTTGTTATTGAAAGTGTGAAATTCAAGTTGAACATTTTTGTCTTCAGTTAGGATCTAGTTTCCAGTACGAAAGTGTAACGCATGTGGGAGTAATTTTTCGAAAATGAGTGGCGTGAGTTTAGGAAAACCATGATAAAAACATTTATGATAAATATTGAGATGCGTAAATATTTAATATGTTGAAAGGAAGAAATAATTGCTTAAGAGAACTGTTTCAGAGCGCCTGTCAGTTTGTCCCTTGCAGTATACTTTACAGATAACAGACGGCACACGTTACATAATCTGCTATAAAATTTATAAGAAATTATTGGCGTCCTTTATTTTGTATTTAATCTTTAAGCAATATCATACAACTTAATCTATGGTTGTATAGATCAGTGGCGGATCTAGGATTGAGCTGTGGGGGAGGGGGGGGGGGCTTGATAGTTGGGACAGTAGAGGGACAGTTGATAGTTGGGACGATCGCCACACAATCGAGGGCCTTCTGGGGGGGGGGCTACAG
>WSXT02203592.1:0-18451 GCA_011762715.2 Neuroterus valhalla | reverse complement strand
GAGATGTTTGGAGTCAGCAGGGATTAACCTGAATTTGCTCGAATTTAACGGTGCCAGATTAAATGAAGAAATTGACGTGATTGTTGTTAGATTCCGCGAATTTACTCTCCTACAAGATATGATCAGATTGGAAAAAAATGATTTCAGTTTGATATATAGCAAACTTCTTGTAAACTACACGGAACCTAAACATTATTTACTTATGAGGTTGCCTTCCCAATGTAAACGCCCTTTCACACAACTTAGAGCTGCTTCAGATTACATTATTAAGCTTACATCAAAAACTGACACGACTATAATAGACCCACAACAAATGTGTAAAGTATGTAATCTATGCGAAAAAGAGGACTTCACTTTCTGAATAAATATGGCTACTCGATCTGTATTTAAGCTTCAACCACGCAGCGGAATACATTCGAATACTAAACCATAGTAGGTTGCAATTAGAATTATTATGTTTTTTTTATGTAATATTAGCTCTCCATGGCTATACAATCTGTATTCTGAAAGGTGATAAATACACTATACTATACTATACTCAGTTATGTGTTCTCGATGTTCCTCAGTATGATTGTGCATATCTTACAATTCTGTTGTATCTTCTCTATCACGAGAATCAAAAAGTTCAATATTGCTGTTCTTGATTCACCAAATAGTTCACAAGGATTCAACAACGATTCGATTTGCTTTTTTCGCAGCCTTTTGACTTTGTATAGAAATTAGATTCGAAGTATACCTTTCTTGCTCGGAATAGAAAACTTAGTATGAAATCTAATTTGAATCCGATGTTTTTTGTTTTAAGAGATCGGATGGAAAAATTCCAATGCAATTTTGAGTCGAAAGCTACAATTTCGCAGGATCAAATTATTTTTCAATCTTCTTCACAGCTCCGGTTATTTATTGACAAACCTGTCCGTATAAAACAGAAGATAGATTGGTAAAATTTTTATGTTGATTGTCAAATTCTGAACTTTGTATAATCATTCGAAATTATAGAACAAAGTTACACAATCCGCAGATTTCATGGGTTACGGGTTTTCTGTAAAGAAACGTCCAGCAAGTATATAAAGGCACATTGTTGAATGAAAAGATTACAAACGTACCACCATTATATGCAAATATTGTACCAACGAATTTTCGCATTATGTAGAAGCTAGCAAGTGAGAAGAAATAACTGAAAAAAAATTACTACTGAATACAGGAATCCCTACTGAATCAAGGAAAAAATTAATTTTTTTGATCCAACTAGATTTACCTTTCACTTTCAAGTTGTCAAATGGTTTGTCCAAACGAACTCAGTTTTGATCAGAGTGAAATACCAATATTTGATATTTACATAATAAAATGTTATTAACTGATAATTTTCAAATTAAAACTGATTTGTTGTTGAAGACAGGAGAAATGCAATAGAAGGAAATTTCATCCTATGCTCTCGCTGGCCACTCTGTTTCTACACGTGTCTGCATAATCCTGGACGGTAATTTGAGAACCAGGCACTGAAAAACACTTACCACACTATTTATTATTATCAATTTTAATTGAAGGGAAATTTATTGCTGTTTCAGAAGAAAAAATTTTTTCGAGCAAAAAAGACTACAATCATGTTATAAACTTATTCGCAATGCAAAATTGTTTACAATATATCTCATTTTCATGTGCATTTTTGTACATACCAGATTCAATATGTTTCTCATTTTGGATAAAAGCAGTAGAAATAGTTGATCCCGTTGTAATTACGGATCCGTTTGGTCCATGGATTTCTGAGAAAAGTTGAACTCTTATGTTATATGTAGCGATTGATTGTCACAAAGAATATTTTACTGTGTTTTGAATGTCACCATTCTGCCAAAGTTTCTTGAATTTTTGCACTCTCTCCAAAAAGATGGATTTGTTTCTAAATTTTTCTTGGGTAGTTATTTCATCCGAAGATCTACTAAACTAATTAAACATTTATGGAACCATAATTGAGAGTGCATAATTTTATAGATTTTTACATCACTCTGGTTCTCGTCGATACTCTTGAAGGTCGCAAAGCAAAGAAGGTTAAGATTACGATAAAAGAAGATGTTTCGGAACCTCTCAACTGAGGATACAAAAAAAAAAAAAAAAAGATCCCAATAAAACAATAGTTGACAAAACGAGAACCCTCATAAAGGGCTCTAAACCTAACGAAGAAACAATATCCAAATTGATACCCACTTATCTTATTTCTACAAGACATCACGGACTCCCAAATATCCACAAAAACATCATTTTCCTCAGACCAATCCACACTGGACCAGGTGACTCGGTCCCGTAGCCAAAAGTCCAATTTTAAAACTTTCAAATACAAGGTCAGGAAAACGAATTGATTCAGTGTTTGTATTCGATTCACTGAATGCATATATAGATATAATATTTTTCTAACGATGAAATTAAAAGAAATAGATGATACATTTGTTGAAGGAAGAGTTTACCTAAAAGGATTTCTCTAGGCTCCCAACAATTCCGAAAAAAGATATCGTTTCAAAGTTTCTGATAATAATTCCCAGAAATAATATCGCTGCAACTTATCCTGATGTCATTCTTGCTCTTCACGTCAACATAGGTGTTATGTCGACGAATTCTAATAGAGAACATTATTTTTTGGCTTCAGAGGACGTAGAAAATTATTTGCGAACCTCTATGAGAGATAAACGCCCATCTGTTATGTAATTTTTCTGTGCTAATGCAAATATTTCAGGAAGCATCGATTCTGATGTGATCAAAAAGCTTTTCGCTCAAAATAAAGTCGGTAAGCTACTTTAATTATTCTATGTTCAGAAGCTATAAAGTTTGGTGACAGCGAATTTTCTGTGTTCAAATATTCCTAGAATATTCGTTTTTTGTAAAGCATATATTCGCATTATGTATGAATGTATGTAAGTTTGTTATTAACGAATGTATATATTTATACTATATATTTCAGAATCATGTTTAGTAAAGGAGTAACTGTGGACGTCGCTCTTGACATCATTCGGGACAGTGTGGTGTGACGTGAAGAGTTCATACATATATTCAACCTATAGTTCATTTTTTCTGTATCGCACACTACAGTAAAATCTTAAATCACTAATTGTCTAGTGTGTAAGCATCTACAAAAAGGACGTACTTCACTCCAATCGTGAAGGCTTGGGAAGGTAGCAGGGCGTCGAGCAGGGTGTCGCGACTCGAGAGTCACTATAACGACTAAGGAGGTCACGAAGTGCGTGATGCACTTTGTTAGCGTGTTTGCAGGCAGTAACCCTAAATACTAATATGGCCCTATGCAGCAGCGGGTTGCACTGCATTACCGTCGCGACTCCGACGCCAATGTTGGAGTCGGAAGGTTGGCTATTACCGTAGAAATATTGAATTTCGTTATCGAACCGAAATTACTGACTAGCCCATACGCCGTCGGCTAAGGACAAGTATTACGTGGCCATAAAGCTCTGGGGAAATCTTCAGAAGAAAATTGTGCGATTGATGGTGGCCGGATCGAAAAATAACATGGTGAAGGGAACTAGAACAGCTTGATTTTGCAATGAGAGCATAGACCTTCATCTCCACGCTACACAGAATTAACCTATATATAAAATTAAAATCGAATGAACTGTTTTTTGATGAATATAATATGGATTATCTTCTTTTTCAAATACAAATTTATTGAACGGAAAAGTGTGCGAATTCTGTGTTTTTACGATAATTCTCTCTTCCAAAGGCAATTTAAAAATTTCGTTTGATAAAGATTTGATAGGCTTCTCGACATCATATATGAAGCTAAAAATACTAATTCACTTGTAAACTGTCTTTTCAACGAACAAAACGTTATCTACATTCGGGGTTCAGCCTTCCGATTTGCATTTGTTTTTCCCTTTCTTCTTTTGCGCGGAAATTCACTATTTGCATAGTTCGATTATTTATTCAATTTTTTGGAAAGAAGTTTCTTATACTTGAGAATCTGATACCGGTTGAAATTTTTACGATCGTCCTTTACGACCTTCAGATTTTACGAAAATGCGACTTCTTGAATCCCGCAAAATTTTCAACCAATTTTTCAAACATTTGATACGTTATCTTCATTAGCTTTACAACAAAGTTTGCATCGGAAAAATCGTGCTACTTTTGCTTTTTTTGCTCAAATTGCCTTGTAAATGTGACATGAAAGAGATGCACAACGATCCTAATATATTATCGCAGACTAACATCGGCATAATAAACCGGTTCAAATTTCAACGACCCCTGCTTACTACTTATTCATTTGAAGAGATATATGAAATCGGTTGAAATTTTTACGAGCATGGTTTACGACATAAAGATTCTACGAGAATGCAACTTCTTGCATTTCGAAAAATTTTCAACAAATTTCCACTCATTTGATACCTTTGTTGAATCGTTTGAATCGCAAAAATTGGTCTACTTTTGCGATTTTTTCTATTTCACTGTCGTTTCGTAATATGAGTGAAAATGGTCCGATTTTTTCAGAAACAAATTTTGTTGCACTAATTAATATGAAGGATTTTGGAATGTACATAAGCTGATAGAAAATTGAGCAAAAATTCCCTTGTAAATGTGACATGAAAGAGAAGCGTCAACGATCCTAATCTCGATCTCATTGGGGTCTAGAGACTCTAGACAGAGATATATGACTCCCGTTGGATTTTTTACGAGCATCCTTTACGACCTATTGATTAACGGAAATGAAATTTCTTGCATTTCCCAAAATTTTTAACCAATTTTCACACACCTCATACATTATTGTTACATTGATACATTGATACTTGATACATTAAAAAATGAGGCTACTTTTTCAATTTTTTTTATTTTTCATTGTGGTTTCGTTAGAGAACTTAAATATAGTATAACGTTGAAAATAAAAAAAAACGAAAAAAAAATAAGCGTGTCCAAGTGAAACGCTTGAGGAACGATGTCCCTTCCGTCGCTAAGGAAGGCGACACCTTTAGAATTTCCAAAAAATCTTTTTTTTTTACTCATATTTTGAATGTATAATACGTTAAAAATATTCTTCAAAGAGGAAAAAGTGTAATATTGAGTATTCATAGAGATATTGTCAAAAATGTCAGATTCACTAATCAGGTAACTTACACCGTAACGAATCTTTAAACGTGATTATCTCGAAACTGTCGATTCAAAAACTGCTCGTGCTGTAACTTGGAAAGTGATCGACCGATTAGGCTGAAATTTTCAGGGCTTTCTCTTTATAGTACTAACGGAAGGATCAACCTAAGAGTTTGAAGATATCGGGTTATTACATCAATTTTTTGGGGTCAAAACTGATAAAAAAGTTGTAAAAAATTTGGACCTTCGATTGAAAAGCCAATATAAATTTTAATTCTCAACTTTTTTATTATTTTATAGGTTTATCCTTCCCTTTAACATATTAGTAATCGGACCGAAAAACCTTTTCTATATAAGATGAATGGACGAATTTTGACAGCTGTAGCGGTTTCGATGCCTCGGAGCAGACATTTAGAGAAATATTCTGCAGGGCCACCACTTCAACAAAGAAAAAATAAAATCACTTGTTTCTTGCAAACTTTAACAATGTAAAAAAAAGTTGTTACAATTGATTAATGATCTAGTTATTTCATCACCTTGAAAAACATTATTTAACATTGACAGATTTTACCCTTTCTAAAGGTATCTCCCCCCTTAACAAATACTGAATATAAACGTTCCTCAAATAATTATATAAAAGCAATGCGTGGCTTTGAAACACGTGGTAGGAACGGAAGTTCGAATGCGAGCTATGGATAAGGACGTACTTATATGCGCATTCAAAAGTCCGTCCCTACCGCGTGTTTCAAAGACATGCATCAATTTTATATAGTTCCTTACGCGTGTCACTTGTTTTCTATTTCGATGCTGAATACTTGAATTGTTCCAAACATTTGTTTTGCACTTGTTTGAGATATAAGGATTAACTACAAAAATAATTTGGTTAATGGTTTCCGTCATTGGGAATTCAATTTTTTAGATAGAAAAGTGCCTCAGTGTAGTTATAAAAAAAAGGAGTCCTGGAGTTAGTTTCTATAGAGAAGAAATTTTATGATGGGTTAATCCCAGTACGTTGGCGAGTGTTAGAATAAAACGGAGCCTCACGTACGGGAAGTTCTAACACGGATCGGCCATTCGGATGCGGATCTTCCTTAGGCAAGCCGGATTTCATCCAGACTGTAAGGACCACTACGAACGGACGTGCTTTCTCGTAATTTAAGTGGATGAGAGAAGGTCCTCCCAAGATTTGTACGAACAATTTACAGTGTGGGATAGCATAAAGTGGAAATACACAGAGCACACGCATGGAAAGGCAAGGGAGCTAGAATAGATCTGGGTGATCAAAATAATACATTTCGGAAAGAATGCCCCTTACTTTTTATTTCTGGTTAGGAGGTGTGTAAGAGCGTAACTTTCCTCTTTTTATGCAAAGTTTTATCATGAAGGCAGTAAATTTCAGTACAAAATATCATCACTATAAGAATTTTCTATTTCAATTCAATGAATAGTTTTGACATCTTTTTTTCCTAATCCAATCGAAAGTTCCTTTCAAAAACAAAAGCAAAAATTTTTTCTAGTTTAAAGCATTTACGCAATTTTTCTCCATTGAATTGAAGAAATAATGTTTTCATTATATTTCTTCAATCGTAGAAAATGTATTCAAGGATTTATATTTGGAATTGAAGATGATAGTCATTCATTCTTTTTATTCTTGATCTAAAAAATTATTTCATCGCATCGAGTGGAAAATTTTATATCAATAATTGGAATGACATTGTACTCAGCCAGCAAATCTCACATTCATAAAAATGTGTTGATGCTGTCAAACGATTCCTTTTATCTCTGCCATGAGATTTATATTTTGAGAATAAAATGATCTATTCTCCTTTTGAAGAATTTCGGTAATTTCCATATACATAATTATATTTGATGCATTCATCAACAATACTCGATACTCCGAAGCATTCATAAATGCTGCATGCAAAGACAACGCTTAACATCTTACAGCTTTGACGGTTCCTGGATGTCTGTTGAACAGTTAATACAATATTTTCTCCATTCTTCAGTGACGAACTCAACGTGTCGCAGCTTGCCGTTTATTAATAAACACAAGAGTTTCGTGAAGATTGTTATTTTCTAAGATTCGAAGCATGATCTGATGGATTTTTAATTTGCGATAATCTTATTCATTATCATCATCATCAATTTTCTAAATAATACGGAATAGTTGAATTTGCGACAGGAATCAAATTCAACTTGCGCCCACGTATTCACATTTTTGATTGGGAAGATCAATTTAGAACATAAGAAGAGAAGAGTTCCTAACAAAAAACAAGTATTTCCGACTGAAGTATTGAATATAGAATCAAAAATGAGAATACTTGGGCGCAAGATAAATTTGATCCCTGATGCAAATTCAACTATTCCGTATTATTCAGAATATTGATGTTTTTTGTTGAATAAACTATTTTGGTAAAAAGTTGTACTGTTTAGTTGAAAATTCTATTATTTTTGACGGAAATAGAAATTTTCTCGATGAAATATGCCTTCTCAGTCTGGAAATTCATAACAATATGGTTGCGATTTGTTTTATTTTTTAGCTGGATAATCTTATCTGGTTGAAGATGCAACTCTTTAGCGGAAGAATTAGCATTGAATCAAGAAAACGCGTTTTCTTGTCCGTATTCGAAATTGCCATTTACTTGATCCAAGAACATATACTTTGAGTCAAGTCAATTTCACTTGATTTTAAGTATACGTTCTTCGTTTAAGTAAATAGCGATTTCGAATACGGACAAGAAAACGCGTTTTCTTGATTCAATGCTAATTCTTTTTCCATGTAGTTACAGTCAATCTGCATCAATGTGCGTCAGAAAAAAAATTAAGGTTCAAATTGTTTATTTATCAGAAGTTATTTACAGTTTCAGTTTTTGCTGTATCGTTAGGGAAAAGTTACGATTTTTATCTAATCCTAATGATCAAGGCCTTATTTCATTCTCGGAAAGATCCTCTACAATTCTATTTAGGTAGTATTTATTAAAATTCGAGCTTTCATTGTTTCTAAGAATTATAATAATCATGATTTCCAAATAAATTTTTTCAATACAATCTATCCAAACAGAATGGTAGAGGATCCTCCAAAGAACTGAATGAGGCACACTTAGAAGTCTCCATTTAAATACGCAACATTTATTATAGATATATTTTGGTCAATTTTATAAATCATTATAAAGATTATCGAATTTTAAAATTGTCTGTAACTAGTGTACATCCTTGAAACAAAATGGACTGAAAATCCAAAGGTTTATCAAGAAATTACCTTCTCCGAATACAAAGTTCAACGATTCGGTTGAAAATGCAACTGTCTTTTTCATATTCGTCCATTCCGTTGAAGATTGAACTGTTTGCTTTTTTATCAGTAAAAACTCATGTTTTTCCTTCCAATAGTCGTCCTTTTTCTGAAACATTTGTCGTTTCAGCCTGAAAACTCAACTCTTACGTTGGATATTAGCTCTTTTGGTAATGAATAATTTTTTTTCTTTGGTTGAACTTTCAAATATTCCATTGTAAATAAAATATATCATCACTTTCAATTTGAAAATTTTCAATTTCATACTGATTTCATTTGTGGTACATCAATTTTATTCAGAAATATTTATACACATATTTCCGTGTAAAATTACTCCATTCTTATATTTCATTCAATAAATTAGAAACGGAGAAAAATAATTTGTTTCCCGAATGAAAAAAAAGAATCAGTCAAGAGAAAAGTTTTATGATTTTGAGAACAAATGCCTTGAAGTTTCCCAGGAATGGATAAATCCAAGACATTTGAAAGGCTATTCAGATGTAGGGAAACTGATGATGAAACATCAAGCAATGCAAGCGAGTATGTTGAAAGCGAGTAGGAGGCCCAAGGTGTATATATGTATATGGTGTACACTGCGAACTTAATCTTATTCTGGGTTCGGGCTTGGGTATTGAAGGCCTTGGAACGAGATTGAGTGAGCTGAAACGTAATCAGACAGGGCCGAATGCATTCGAATAACTGACGCCAACTGAAGTGCAGTTACAAAAATCTATGCTAGGGTGCTACTGTTAACTTTCAATGCACGGCAGTGGCGGATAATGGAGCGAGGAGAGCGCCTCTCTACAAACACCCCGCACTATATCGTCCATGGGCGCATTTCGAGGAAGGTGCGAGTTCAGGCGGAATGGAATTAAGTCTGCATTGTATATATGTTTATGTGTATATGACAAAAACAAGGATATTATTTTCCAAATAACGTCTGATTATGATTTCCAATGTAAAGTTTAAAGACAACCTTTTTGGGCTAGTCCTCAAATGTCTTAGGGTTGAAATATTTATGTACCCATTTTGGGCGTAAAATAAAATATATTGACACCGTTTCAGAGAATTTCATTTTTTACTTACGTACTTGAGGTTGTATCATGCGTGTGTATTGCCTATGTGTGTTGATTCATAAAAATTATATCATTTTTACGTGAGCCAAACGAATGTAAAGATTATGTAACCCAGCACGAGATATTTTGAGCCTGTATATGTATTCTTAATTTATGATTGTTATATATTAATATATCAAATATGAATAACTTGGAGGAAACGAATTAATAAATCTAGTAACAAAACTAACATTTTTCGATTTGGTACATCAATTTTTTTTACGAACTCAAGAGAGAAAAGATGTTTGACCAATTTTTCGGATTTCGTACTTTTGTCTTAAATACTTCCCTCACGTATAAAAAGTTTGTGAAGATTTTCAAAAACTGTAAAAGTGATGGCAATGAGATTTTTGAACTCAAAAACTCTAGATTTATGGTATTTTAGGCTTGAAACAGTTTTTTATGTCTTTTGGAAGTAGAATGAAACATTTTAAAAGGGTTCCAGAAAACTTCATTCCTCTACTTACCCAATTGACATGAAATCATCCGTATACATTACGTATAAGTGTATATTCATGGAAATTTATACTATTTCTACGTATACCAAATGATTACATAGTGTTTCACAGTAAACTCTGCTTCATTTTAACTAATTCAAACGATACTGCCCATATTATATGAGCCCTGGATATTATTGCCCAATATATGGCTATTATATCAATATATCAAACAAAAGTGATTCTAGGGAAGCGGATTCATAAACTTGAATCTGTGGCCCCACTGTGCACTGGCGCGCATTTATTTTACTCATCGCAGTCATAGCGCCGAAAATACATTTTAAAATTCCCAACAATACGAATCATGGTAATACGGCCAGTTACGAAATTTTCATTACCAACGGTTCAGGGTCGACATAGACGTTACCCGTTGCATTTGTCGAGGATACTCGAGGCCGGCGCGGCGTGCACGCCAATGATCGCTATTCAGCATGCAAGGCGGTGCCCATTTTCAGGCGCAAGAATCACTTGATTTTAAATTGAAACAAAACCAAGAACAACGGCTAAGAGGGCTCCGTCACCCTTCCAGCTGACTCCATCTGATTCCAGGTTACACATATCCATGTGCGTCCAAAGATAGGACACAAGACGGTATGCTGGCGGGCCTACTCTGAAGAGACCCATACAAACTGGTTGAATGACGGGAGGATAACCTTAAGAGCGTCTTCCCTGTATTGCTACTGAAGCTACAGTAGTACAGACAATTCGCACAATTTTCGGATTTCAGAAGAAAAACCCAATGATATTTGTGCGATCTGCGGAGATCGGGCGATATCCTACACCCGCTTCATCTCGGAAAGAGATTCGCACCACCATCTACATCGGGTGTATACCTTGTGCCCCACAGAGACCAACCTAATCAAAGACAGACTGCCGGCACTTGCCGACATTGGGCTAAACTGACCTTCCCAATGATTCCCGTTCGGAGATGGGGACGTCACTGTGCCCAAGCTATATTTTGGGATCGATCAGTCGATCCTAACTCCGGGACTCTCTGTCCGGTACGGGCGAACCAGCTCAAAATAGGCAGTGTCGCCACGCACTGAAGTAAAATTCGGAGGGGTAACTTTCCTAAGCGAGAATCCTGACGTTTTACCTTTTTACCCTTAAGTGCTCCTGAGCACCTTAAGAGCACCTTAAGAGCATTTCCTCTTATTGTTACTGGTACTGCAGTAAGACAGACAGGTCGTACATCTGTGGAATTCATAAATCAATTACCACTGATACATATGCTGACCTGAGGAGATCAAGTCCATACATGCTTGCTTCTCTTTAAGGTGGATGCCGCGCACTCACTCTTGGCGAAACCACTGCCCCGCAGAGTCCAACCGTATTAGGGCAGACTGCCGGTAGCTCCCTCCAACAGTTGGGCACCTGCCCACCCTGCGTATCGTGGCATAGCCGAAGAACTGCACTTCGCCTAAACCGAAATTTGGGATCGATCCGTTTCCCCCAACTCTGGGACAGTTGAGTCCGGGACGGATCGTCCAGCTCAAGGAGGCAGTGCCGCTACTCACTGTAAAGTAGTCCCGAGGGGCAACTCCCCGAAGAGAGAATCCTTGGTTTCCTTACCCTTAACCTCCCTCCGCATAAGCCTTTTCTACCACACTGAAGGCCATCATTCGAGTAGGCAGGATGGTACTGTGTATTTTGAAGTTGTTTACTTGGCGACTCTCTGCGAGTGACGTTCAGAAACTATGAATGTGGCTCTTAGTGTTAACGGAGGCGTGCTCGGTCGTCGCTTTAAATATGGTTCGATCTGGATTTGAATTGCTGACACCCGAGAAAATTTTCATCCTGTTTCATTTTTCCCAAAACTAAGATTTATTCATCTCGTCGACAAAACTTGGAACTGCAACCCACTGCTCACTTTCTTCAACACCGTGTATCCATCCTTTCTATACCCTTACTATCTTATTTTCTAACTATACGAGTATTTTTAAAAGGAAGTCTTATTCCTTGAGCATGATCCCTCTAATTTTAGGGTTTCGTCCAGGTTCTGCCTGTGAAAAATGAAAAAAATGTCTTCACAAAGCCAAAAGACAGCGAGCACTTGTAGCAGGATCTTCGTTTGCGTAACTGATACTTTTCCTGTGCCTTTTCATAGCGATTCGGATTTAGTTATTCGAGTTCATCTGAATTGAAGAATTTAGTTCAAATTGAGTATGTTAAGAAGTAATAAAAAAAGTCTCCTCGTTTATGATATTTTGGATTTAAGTTATCGCGGCAACAAAGAGCAGCTAAGGAAAAATATCATTCGCATGCTCATGAACATGAATACGTTGGCCGAAACCAATAGGGAAAGCGAGAAAGAGGACGAGCAAGACGCCTAGGATGCTGATTCAAGAAAAAATGCCAGAAATTATTCTGGTTTCTTGATAGACGAAAACGGTGATGAATACGTAGATTGGTCGGAAGTAGGTGAGGGTAATGAGAAATCGAATCAAGACATAGCACCATCAGGTCCGCGAAAATCGTAAGCTGTAAAATTCTACTTGGGATTCGGAGATGTTGAGGAAGTGATTCGTGACCTGGATAATAATGAGAATTTTTGAATGGAGAGATGTTTGGCTGATTCCAAAGACGCAGCTGCCTTTTTCCAGTGGAAGGATTTGCAGGAAGTTATTTCCCGACGTAACTTGGAAAGACTTAAAGACAGCTCTGTTCACAGTATTGTCGACCAAGATATCGTGTGCTCAGCTCCATACAGTGCTTTCAAAAAGAAAAAGAAAATAAACTTAACCTGTTCGGGTGTACTGTTTGATCATGCAGGAAATAGCATCCCACGGGAATATTAGGACTGATGCTTTATTCGATCATGTCATCGAAGGCTTAGGTGACAGTGCTAGCAGAAAAGCAGTTTCATATGGCGCAAGAAATTTTAGCGAGTTTGAAGAGCGATTGACGACATATGGGAAGATTCGGAAAATGACGCCAAAAGTGAATCTCCAGTCGGTTTTAGAGAAACACTATGTGGATGAAAAGAAGTCAACCGACGGAAACTAGGAATATATATATTGTTAATTGCGGAATAACGGAGAATGTTTCTGACAATTGCAAAGACGGGGAATAGCGGGCAAAATGTTTTTGATGCAATAAATTGGGGTACATTGTTTTGGATTATGAAACAACAAAGGCATCCAGTCTGGTGAATTTAGAAGTGATAGTCATTTTTCTACGTACTCAAACAAACAACGATTATATTCATTTTCTTGAGAACATCCTTTTTAAACCTTTTTGTTTTACAGCTGTTTATTAATTGAATTCTTCGTCTATAAGTCAACAAGAAATTTTTCAGTTTACTTCGATGACGTAATTTTTGTAGTGAAAAACTGACAAGGAGCGCTTGAGAACTTGCAAGCAACGTGGAAGGCCGTTAGCAAATATGGCTTAGAAGTAAATGCGAAAAAGTGTCATCTTTTAAGAAAACATGTTGGATTCCCAGGCCAAGATAGTTTAGCTGCGATTTGTCTTCCAGCAATTAGCCGATGATGGTAAGTTACACCCCACGCACTACCTGCGTTATGAGACTACTCCTATCTAGAAAAAATATTATATTTATGAGATGGAAAATCTGTCGATTAGGTATGGTTTATAGGAGCTGCATGTCTAACTCCTGAGTTTAGCTTTTAAGATCATAACTGACTATTTCGCTTTCCAACAGCCGATGCAGAAAACGGAAGTGTCTACCATGATTTGGAGATGGGCGTGATTCCTTCGTTATCCGATTATGGCAATTAAAGCAGACGATGTTCTGCAAAAATCAGGAACGTGCAACAGAATGATCCAAGAATTTAGAAGATTATTGATTCTCTGGAAGATTGTCCAAATAATACCCATGTGATGCACAATGACCTGCTATCCAGGTTCATGAACAGGAATGACCTGTTATGGGTTCATGCCTGCATGGGAGATGAGCTTCTTTGAGCAGTTCATCAGCGTGGGCACTATACTGTGAAACGAACAGAAGAGGTTATCAACAGAGACTACAATATATTATCTTTGAGTGAGGAAGCCGTCAGAATAATTTCCAATTGTGTTTCCTGCCTAATAGCTAATCAAAAGGGAGGTTGAAAAGAGGGGTTTCAACATACTATTAAGAAGATGGATCTGCCTCTGCATACTTAACATGTTAACTACTTGAGACAAATAGAAAAACATCTTTGAGAATCTATTACGGATAGTATCCGATCAGAGCACTGCCTTTACCTCCCTAGAGTTTCAAGATTACTGTGATCCTGAGGAAATTCAGCATTATCAGATAACGACTGATTGTCCAAATCAAATGGTTGGAAGAATATCCCTTGAAAATACTGGAGAGTGGTACCAACATATGAATATGCTTCAACAATTGCTTTATTAATTATTTAATCGAAGTATGTGAATGACTCCTTTTCGATTAGAATCCAGAGATGACCTGCGCCTACAAGCGAAGCTGCAAAAGGGAAACAGTCAGTGAGAAAACCGGAATAACTACAATTTCACTTCGCCAAGTATCTTCCAAATATACTGTAGGAGATCTCGTTGCAATTAAGCTCACCCCGATAAAACCAAGCCGAAAACTAGGAGCTAAGTTTCCTGGTCCTTATCAGCCAACTTAATGTTAGTGAAACGATATGCCCATAACGTTAGGAGAGAAATTGACGGGGAAGGTCTTTGGGCGACGATTACCTGCACGGAATATATGAAGCTCTAGGTTTCATGCGAGGTGAATACTTTTCAGGGAGGCTAATTGTTGGCTTAATATTTCTATAAGTTGATGTGATTCAAATCACGGTTTAGTTAGTGGCACCACCTGAGGCGAGAAGCGTGAGATTGAAGGGAGCGAGGTATTTGCGAGTCACTTGTAAACGAGCAGTCTTTGTGTTCTCACTTCGTATACCCTTACCAACCTAATTTCTAATAATATGAATATTATCAAAAGAGAAGTCTTTTTACTTGAGCATGATCCATATAATAATATATAAGAAACATCACGCAAAAATGTCACCTTCGGAAGTGAATGTGCCGCGTTCCACGTCTCGCCGCATTACGGATTCTTCCATGTACACTTAATAGACATTCAGAATTGTACTTTAACTGTACTTTGTAATTGTACGTTCTAACTTCAGAAGCTCACATGAAAGGAATAACCTAAAATTATGTTTACCTACAGAGTATTTGAACCAGACATTGAACCCCAGTTTTCCTCGAAGCATAACATGCAGTTAGATTATTGAATAAGTAATGATTCCTCTCAGTTCAAGAATCTCGATGACAAGGATGGCTATATGTTGTAGCTCCGAAGTAGAGTATAATGAATATAAGAGTATAAACATGATTTTTATTCTTTTAATTACATGTAGGAATAAATCCGTATTTCTTTTTGAGTCTGTCCACTGTGCACAATATCTTTAAACGAAACAGATAAGCATATAACTTATGATGACTGACGAGGAAATAACAATGTTTTACCGGTACGGTGGTTCCTTAGACAGTGGAGTTACTCGATGAAGACCTCAAACGAGTGTTCCTGGCAAGAGTGGGGATGCTGATGATTATTAGAGCGGTTACCAGTCCGACTAGGGAACTCCCTATCATAAAATTTCAAAAGATAACTTTCAGTGGTGACCCTACTTTCTCGCCCGTCATACCAGAGAGTAGAGAGTATCTCTAGCTATACCTCTCTCTCTCTCTCTACAAAACCAAGAGCAGCTTTGAACTTCCATACAAGCATAGGACGACATAACGAGATAGCCAGTCTCTTGAGCTTGAGAATAACCAGTTGTTGGTAGACCCACTCCTGTTGAAAATACCGAAACTAAGAACCCATACCATATTTATCTAAAAGTAGAGAGAATACAGTACAACTTGTTTCATGAATTTTATCGGCCCCATTCACTTTGAGCCATCTGTTTTAATTTACTTTTTCTGTGACCGTTGTTCTTAAAACTATCTCTTTTTCAATTTATTCCATGAAAGTATTTATCAATCCTATCTTGATCTATTGCTATGAAATTTTCAACGGGGTAATACATGCTAATAGACAACAAGAACTTTTGAGTTGGAATAGTTTCAATTTCCTTGATACTGAAGGAAAAAGCCAAATGGAAGAAGAAGCAACCTCTGAATCTTCTTTCAAGTTTCTTCATTGTCTTCTCCTACTTATATTTTTTTAATAATATTGAACGATCCTCGAATAATTAAACGAAGTTTCAGTTTTCATTCAGTGCCATTCCAAGGAGACTTTTTCTCTAAAACTCGTTCAGATGTTCCTCGTAGCAACGAAAAATTGTTTGGAGAGGGTACATATGTCCTGAAAAGACCTTTCACGGAAAATTGCGTTCAGTAATGCCACAAATTATCACGTTTTTTTTAAATTACGAGTACGAGGACGTTTACTGAAAAGACTAGTCGAATATAGCTAGGACCGGAGGTTCAGAATGATTTGATTGATAAATGATGTTCAATAGTGTCTCAACCAAGAATATTTCAAGTTGAAGATGCCCAGAAGAACCTTATTCTTTGGAGGGAAATCTTCTATTATGTCCAGGAGAGGTGAACCCCAATTCTGATATTTTTTGACGTAGCCATGCATTGTGGAAAGATTTTCGGAAAGGATTAAAAATAAATTGAACCTCAAATCCCAAGCGTAAGGAATACTGAATTGAGAAAAGACAATTTAATCAAAAAAAGGTTTTCAGGTTCAACGGAAAGGATGTGTAACCTGACAATTTAAAAGTATCACTAACCTTAAATGTAAACTGGTTAGGCTGCTGATTATATTCAAATGTCAGATTGAATAAAAATGAGAAAAAAACACTTCTGATATATTAGGTTTCCTAATAATGCATTAAAAACTCTGTTGTGATAAAGTTAGCCGATTCCGACCAAATCGGCCGAGTATTTCAAGAATGAAATTCCATGGGTTTGGATACTGATTGAAGATCGGGTCTTTGTTTTTCTCGCAGAACTTCGAACATGCTACGAATAATATACAGATGCTAAATAAAGCAGTATTTTAGCCAAATCTGGCTAGAAATAAGAAAAAAATATCTTTTCCCATTGATTGATAAGTAAAGCGCATTCCAGGACAGCTCAGAAAATGCAGTCGGGCTCACAAGAAAGGCATGAATAAAGCAGTGTCATTCAAAAAATTTCAACTGACACTTGAGCAAACCGTTAGCTTCTGTCTCGAACACAATCAACAGCATACACCTTCATACAAGGAGATAGTTAAATCCAATCAGGATATTGTTCCCTCTCACATACACTTACAAACCTATTACAACCATGCACCTATAATCTGCACATATAAAATACACATAATTAAACATAATATCAATACTATTGAAAATCTCTTCAAATCATTAAAAACCTTAGTAAATCCCTTACAATTGGGCTCTGACTTTGCCAACACCGAGTAACCCCAGTACTCAAGCGAGTAATCGGGGACATAAGTATTATTCGGGTACCCGGGTATTTAGGATACCTGGGTACCTAGGTGAGATTTGGGTATCAAGAACATGGTAAAACGAAAGGTTACATGTTCACAAATGTCAGATTGGCCTCCATTCAATAAATCATCATGGCGCCTCAAAGGCCAAGTTCGATAAAGAATATGTTTGGTGATGAAGTGTTATATTTGCAAGAGAATATTTTTTTACAGAAAAGCAAATACTAGTTCATAATATAGTCCTAATCATATAAGCGGATAACATGGAAAATAATATTCTTGTGTTTCTTCTACCCCTACCGTTTGAATTTCATGTACATACATGACATTTATATAATTACAAGAGGCTCATATCTATGTATAAACATAGCAACGAAGTATTCATGATTCCATTGTCTATCCTGATAGTAACTGATCGTATCACAAAAGATATAAACTAATAAAAAAATTCAGGGCTGCTCCATGGCAAGGAATTCAAGAGAGTCAGGGATAACGAGGCACTCTAGTAATTTCTTTTGCTCATTTATTAAGGTTGATGAATCTCACGTGCGTGTATTCTTTTTTTACGTTTCATTTTAACTTGATGTCAACACTGAGTATTCACAAATATGTATAATAATAATAATGAATTTACTTTTATCTTTATACAGGCCACAACGGAGTATTTAAAATTTAATTGTATTATTATGATAATGATTGGACGTTTCACAAAGAAAATGAATCCATCAAAAACATTTAGAGTTGCTCTACGGCAGAGAATTCTAAAAAAGTCAGGGAAATCCAGTCAATATTAGGTAACTCCCAAAAGCGTAAGGAAATTTTCGAGAAACTTGAGTTCGGAATAATGAAATTCTATGAAACATTTTTTACTGAAAGTATTCAAGATTTATTTAACCTACCTCATAATTATCCTAGTTACATTCTCATCATAATGAGAAGGTATTGCTTTTATGTAAAAATTTACTTTCGCAGAATTTATGAAATCTCCACGTTTTGAGACCTCCTGATTCCGAAAAAGTAGTTTTCACGTTGGTGTCTG
>WSXT02203581.1:0-18453 GCA_011762715.2 Neuroterus valhalla | reverse complement strand
TCAATTTGCCTGTAATAAGTGACACTTCAATCAACGTAATCTATGTAAAATAAATATTATTTAATTACTTAATTTATTTTCCCTTGAAATATAAACTTCCACATTTTTCGTTCAAAATCTACTAAGTCTCTGAAAATCTACTTCCATTTGTTTCGAGTTTTATTCTTGGAGTTAAAAATTTAATTCCTTCCTTTCAAAGTTAAACAGTTATTCAGAAAAAATTTGTTAAGTATTCAAGATCAATATTTTTAGCTTAAGATTGAAAGCTCTGAATTTAACTCTCACTATTTTCATTGAAATGTTGAATGTTATATTAGAAATCTGTATTTTTCAGTTGGAAGTTGATTTGTCTTCCTGTAAAAACATTAAATTTGGTTGAAATTTTTTCTTTGGTTGAAAATTCAATTAGTTCGTTGAAATTTGAACTCGAGCGTTGAAAATCCAATTATCCGATTGAAAACTCACTTATTAGGCTAAAATGTTTTATATTCGTTTGGAAATTCGTGTTTTTATTTGAGAATTAATTTTCCCAACGGTGCATTCGCTCATTTTTGTTGGAAACTTATATTTCCTTAGAAATTAGTCCCTTCAGACATGAAATTCATCTTCTTGATTAAAAATTCATCTCTTCGGTTGAAAGTCAAACTTCTGGGCTAGAAGTTGAATTCTTGTATTGAAAAATTGAATATTTTTTAAAAAATTACTCTTTTTTCGACGGAAATTAATTTGTACAACTCTCAGATTCATTCATCTGAGTTGGTTAATAAATTTTTCGATTGAAAGTTCACTTTTTTGGTTAAAATGTTTAATAGTTTGTAGGAAAAATGGCTTTTCAGTAAAAATTTAATTTTTTCGACTCTTAATTAATTTATTTTGTTTCGAAATTCGCCATTTTAGGTTAAAACCCTTAATTCTTGTTGAAAACACCGTTCCTCCTTCCAAAGTGGATCGTTTTGGTGTAAATTCGTCTCAATTCAATAGGAAAATCATCTTCACAGTTTTATTATTTTATTATTTTATTATGTTGTCCATCCAATTCTGAATCAATTTATTCTTGTTGGAAATTCAATATTTTGTTGAAAAACAATTTTCGAATTCGACATTCTCTTATTTCATTAAAATATTACATATTTCGTTGGAAATTCGTCTGTTTATATAATAATTGATGCACTCACTATAAATTCATTTAATTTAGTTAAAAGTTCAAAATTGTAGTAAAAAATTCTTTATTCTAGTTTAAAACACATTTCCTTGTTATAAATCAAATCATTCTGTTGAAAAATCGTCTTTTTGAGTAGGAAACTATCCTCCTTTGTTAGAAATGCATCTTCTTGGTAACAATTTCAACCACTGGGTTTCAGTTCAACCCTTGACTGAAAAAATGAATTTTTTTATAAAAACCGATTTGCTTTATAAAAAAATTGAATGTTCCGTTGAAAGTTCGTCTTTTCTAATCAAAAATTAATTTTTTCGATTCTGAACTCCTTTATTTCAGTTGGAAATTCAACAGTTTTGTTGCAAATCCAATTTCTTGATTGAAAACTAAAATATTTCGCTAAATTGAAATAAATGATGCAAAAAAATTGTTATGAGTTTTACTGAAGTCTTCCTGTGCCATTGAAATATATTTTACAACATATTTTATAATTTTTTTCTGGAATTGGTATAATGGAACATTGATAATCCTGATATATATTTTTTATTTTCGAATTTATCTATTTATCCTTTTCAAATGAGAGACACTTTGAGTTTGCATTAACGATACAGCTACCTAATTTTTTTAACATTAAAAATCCCAATAAATAATAACAAAACTAAAAAAAAAGTATCCTGCAGAATGAAGTTGTCGATTCGGAACGAGTAGTGCCATCTGTCGTTGCTGAGGAGTGAAAGGATCGAACAAAACTCCTTCGAGGCTGGTTCCATGCTGCCTCTAACGTTGATTCTACGAAGCTTCTTCTAAACTCGTGCTCTGAGGATTACTCACAAATTATAGAAAATTAATAAAATTATTGTTTTGCAGAATTCGAAAGTTATTTTTCTTCAAACATTTCGGAGAATAACTTTATTTTATTTTATTATTCTTGACTGACACAGATTTTAAGAGTATACATGAATGTTATTTGAGGAACTTGAAAAAGTTGTGAATTGATTTATAATTCATGAAAAAATCTTTATGAAATTTCATAGAGGAGAAATTCAATATTCATCAAAAGAATTCAGGGAAATTATATTCCGAATTAGTTCCTTTTCTTGAAATGAACAAATTTGATAAATTTATTTTTGTTTGGAAACCGGTCCCCAATCGGTATTGTAGAACTATTCGAAAAACTTTAGAATACAATGTTTGATGTTTCCTCACCAGTCAACTTTGAAATCCACTTTCAAACAACCACCAAATGATGAATAATCGATCACGGAAATAATTTGTGGAAATAATAATAATTAAATTCCTGGTAGTTAGAAGGAACCTACAATACCGATCGAGGATTCATTTTCGGAGAGTTCATATTGATATCGCAACGACCACCTTTTGAGCCAAAAAAAGTTGAAAATATGGAAAATGGGGACACAAATTGTTCCAATAGTTCTACAATACCGTTTCTGGACCGATTCTTGAAAAGTGAACATCACCTAGAATTTTCCAGACAGAACTCTGAAACCCACTATCGAACGACCAAATTGAAAATCAAATCCAGTATGGTTAAAACAGTTTTGCAGTACCGATTAAGGATTGAAATTCGGAAACGTAATATCTGCTACAATTTTGACAACCTTGCATCAAGAACCACCACCAATCAAATTCAAGAAGAATTTTTGAAAATACTTAAAAAATGGGGTTCCAAATGACCAAATTGTGTAAGAGTTCTATAATACCGATTGTGGATTGATTTTTAGGGAGTAAATATCTGCTACATAATTGGCAGTATAGAAAAATTGTGTAGAAGATGTATTTATTTATTCATAAATATTAAAGTTGGGTGAATTCAATCCAACATGAGAGAGAGATGAGCTGCATGTAGGTAGATAAATTGGTATCGTCAAATGATTTAGATAACAATTTTTCACAACAGAAATTCTACTGTGTTCTGAGAAAATAAATATTTGAACCTGTTTAAACCGATTCCATAGGAATTCAAAGGATTCCAATAAATGTTTATAGTTAGGAAAGAAAGTTTTATGAGGCTCCCTTGAGGTTATGTCAGAATTTTTAGTGGGTAAGGTTTCGGTAGACCTTGGATTCGGATTCAGCAACTCCAAGAATATATACTAAAAATGGCCTAACGGTCTAACCCTCGTACTTGATGAAAAAGGTTAATGACTCTTTTTGAGGTTATGTGACAACCCTGACCTGCTGGAGTACAGACGTCGGATTCGGAATCAGCGATACCAGAAAAATATACCTGTCTGACTGCCGGAAAAGAAAACAAACTATGTGGTTTTTGAGGTTATGCCAGAACCCTAGCATGCTGGCGATTTTCCGGATATTGGATTTGGATTCAGCGACCCCCTCCCCCCAATAATATCAAATATTTTCTGAACTCTGGACTCAAAAAGAAAAGTATTAGAAGGTTTTTTGAGGTTATGTCAGAATTCTCACGTGCTAAGGTTCTATTAGAGCTTGGATTCAGATTCAGCAACTCCAAGAATATATACTAAAAATGGTTTAACCCCCGAGCTTGATGAAAAAGTTCATTGATTTTTTTGAGGTTATGCCCCAACCCTGACCTGCTGGAGTACGGACTGTCGTATTTGGAATCAGCGATACCAGAAACATATACCGGTCTGACTACCGGACAAAGAAAACAAATTATGAGGGTTCTTCAGGTTATGTCAGAACCCTGGCGTTCTGGCGATTATTAAATATTTTCTGACCTCCGGACTCGAAAAGAGAAGTATTATAAGGTTTTTCGAGGTTATGTAAGAACTCTGACGTGCTGAAGTTTCCGGACTTCGGATGGCGAAGTCAGCGACACCAAAGATAACGTAATATTTTTGACGACAATAAGAACATATAATAAACATGGCCTTGGATTCGGATTCAGAAACTTCAAAAATATATAATATACATTTTCTGACCTCCAGTGATGTAAAAAAATGTTAAATGAGGTTTTTGGAGGTTATTCTATGACCCTCATATTCTGAGGTTTTCTGAAACTAGAAGTCGGATTCAGCCACCCCAAAAACATAATATAAACATGTTCTGACCCTCGAACTCGGAAAAGAAGTTTTATAGGTTTTGTTCAGGTTATGTCAGAACCCTGCGGTGCTGGAGTTTTCGCACTTCGGGTTCGGATTCAGCAACCCCAGAAACATATGATGAACACGATCTGACGCCTGGACTCGGGATTGAAAGTTTAATGAAGTTTTTTGAGTTTAAAGCAGAACCCTGACGTGCTAGAGTCTTTGGACTTCAGATTCGGATTCAGTGACTCCTAAGAAAATTTTGAGAAGCTTAGTTCGCAACATTTTAAATAAGCTCCCTGCGTCGAAATGACAAAATCAAGTAGGTTTTTGTGGTTATGTCAGAGCTTAGTGTGCTGGGGGTTTTCGGACTTTGGATTCTGATTCAGTGACCCAAAAAACACATTAATCATGGTCTGACTTCTAGACTCAAAAGAAAAAATGTAATTATGTTTCTTGCCATTAAATCAGAACCCTAACGGGCTGAGAGTTGTTTGACCTTAGATTTGAATCCAGTGACTTCAGAAATATGTTATAAACATGGTCTGACCCCTGGACTCGGACAAAAAAGTTTTCTACTTTTTTTTGGGTATGTCAGAACCCTGACGCGCTAAGGGTTATCAGACCTTGGATTCGGATTCAGCGACTTTAAAAACATATAACATACATGGTATGACCTCCAGTGATCTGAGCAAATGTTGCATAAGATTTTTCGAGGTTATGTCAGAAGCCTGAAATTTTGAGGTTTTCTGAACCTCGGAATCAGATTCAGCAGCCCAAAAAACATTCCATAAACGTGGGGAGAACCTGTAACTCGGGAAAGAAGTTTTTTGGAGTTTTTGAGGTTATGTTAAAACCCTGACTTGCTGGCGGTAATGTGAACATAGGATTTAGATTCAGCGACCACCAAAAGCATATGGGAAACATGGTATGACCCCTTGAGATGTAAACAAGTGTTGAATAGGGTTTTTTGAGGTTATGACAAAACCCTAACATTCTGAGGTTTTCCGAACCTCGGATTCGTATTCAGCAACCCAAAAGACATTATATAAACATAGTCTGGTTCCCAAGCTCATGAAAAAAAGTTTGAAAAGGTTTTTTTGAGGTTATGTCAGAACACTGAAGTGCTGGCAGCATTTTGAACTTTGGATTTGGATTCAGCGACCACCAAAAATATATTATAAACATGGTCTGACCCCTTGTGCTGTAAAAAAATGTTGAATAAGGTTTTTTGAGGTTATGTCAAAACTCTGACATTCTGAAGTTTTCCGAATCTCGGATTCGTATTCGGCAGCCCAAAAGACATTATATAAACATGGTCTGGTTCCCGAGCTCAAGAAAAAAGTCTGACAAGTTTTTTCTGAGATTATGTCAGAAACACTGACGTGCTGGCAGCATTTTGAACCTTGGATTCGGATTCAGCGACCACCAAAAACATTTTATAAACATGGTCTGATCCCTGGACTCGGGAAAGAAAGTCTGATAAAATTTTGTAGGTTATGTCAGAACGTTGCAATGTTTGTTTTGCTCTGTAACGTGCTGATAACATTGCTTGAGAGATTATAGAATTCAATCCAAAATTTCAATTTCCAACATTCTGTTAAATAATCGATTTAATTTTCTCCCAGCTTATCTAACATTACCTTATTAACTGAACGCCCTCGATATCATATAATAATTGCTAATATAAGCTGCAACATATGAGGGTAATATAAGCTTATTGGGATCAGTGTATATAGTTAAATTTAATCCCCCAGATTATTATTCCCTGAACCAGCTTCAGGAGATTTCCATGATGCTGCTTTAAATCGATGAAGCCCTAAAGCTTCCTCTCTTCTTTTCGATTGACAGCGATTATCTTCTCAATTGCGAGGAAAAACGGAACGGAATAAAAATGTTACATTTTTCAAACTGCAAAGTTTTGTTTCAACGTCTAGTAAAGCCAAGGGAGATAAAAACTTTTCCATGCCCTTGGCTTTAACGGATTTTCTTATTCACAATTATTCTTGAATTTTCCAGACTACTAGGTCTCTAAGTTTCTCTAGAAAATGGATGTATAGCAAGTACCGAGTATAGATGAAATTTCGCTATTTATCTTAACATCGGAGTCATTTTCTCCTGAGGAAGTGTTTCTATTCATAAAAAAAGTTAAAAGAGCGAATTTTTCGTCTCCTAGAAATCGGATATAAAAATAAGTAGAAATATAGTGTTTTTAAGTTTTTACCTTCTTTTCACCCTTTCTTTCACGCCATATCTTCTCTTCTCACTCCTATAAAACTTTCTACTTGATCTCCACTTTTTCTTCTTTCTCCAACCCTCGATTCCCATTCATATCCGTCCCTACAAATCCTTTCCGTCACTTCCTTCTCTTTACTTCTCTTAATTCCTTCTTCACTCTCCTTCACTCATTTCTCCTTCACTTTACTTTCTCACATCATTTCCACCTCTCTCCCCCCCCCCCTCTCAACAGCCCTTTCCTCATTTCTTTTCTCCTTATTTTTCCTCTCCTCATCACCCTTCACACTTCTTCTTTTTACTCCTCTCCATTTTCCTCAATTTCAAATTTTTATGTAACACAGGGACACCTAAATGAAACCTTTAAAGTTTATGTCCAAGTCTGCGAATTCTTATCAACATTATTGAATATGAACCTCTGATGCTTCACCTAGGTTCTCTTACCCTTGATCAATGTTATCTCAGATTCTCCTCCAACCAATAAATTCTGACACTTTCTATTCTCCTCACATCCAAATTCTTACCCATTGAACCCTTACCTTTTCTTTCCGCTGTTTGACTGCTCATCTTTGAACCCTTAATCTGACGTTCATCCTCTAACCTTTTGCCCTTGACATTAGACTTCTCGGCTTTGTCCTTGGACCTATAATATCTTATGGTTCTCATTTTTCTCACATTCAACCCTTCGAATTTTTCTCAATTATTTCTCATCTAATTTTTGATCTCTAAGCTTCCTCCAATGACCTCTGAAATTTCACTTATCTCATACTTGCTACCTTTAACCCTTTGACCTCTGAACATCTGTCATTACATTTCCGACCTTTTAAACTTGATATCTGGCCTAGGATTCTGCATCTCTAAGCACTGATTCATGATCTCTGACCTTTAGGCTAAGAACTTCAAGACCTTCTCTTAACCTTTGACATCTGAAATTTATATCCTTTTCAAATCCATACACTTCCCCTCCAACCCCCTACCTATTGCTTCCCATATTTGACCTCTCATTCTTGATTAATCATTCTGACATTTCATAATTCTTGACTTGCCATAACTTTTCTCTCATCTCTGATCTATAAGCCAATGAAAGTCTTTTCTGACTTGTGACATCTCATTCCTCATCTCTGATTATTGAATTTTTATAGATGACCTTGAAGACCTCACCTTTCCAATTTTGCTATCACTATCATTTTATACCTGATCTTTGTCACACCTGCTCTATCACAGGACTTTTGACCTCTAAGGTCTGATGTTTCAATGACATCCCATTTTTTCCGTTCCTCTCAAATTCGACTTTTGGAATTTTCATCACTCATTTCCCATCTTTGATCATTTCATCTCTGACCTTCGGCGCACCATCTCAGACTTGGAATTTTTAACCTTTAAGCAGTGACCTATAAAGTCCTGTAGCCAATGAGCAACGATCCCTCAGCTTTTCATTTGACCTTTAAAATCAAAAATTTTTCATCTTTCTCTCATTCTGACCCTCGACCTTCACCCCCAGACCAATTTTTTTAACTTTTTTGTCTGATTTCTGACATCTTATTGCTTCCATCCTCCCAACATATAACTCCTTGATTCTTTATTTCTCACGTTCCATCTTTGATCTATGGGCTTCTTCCGGTGACCTTCAAAATGTCACCTTTCCCAATCTTGCTATTCTTGTCATTACATCTCTTCTTTTTTCCTTTCTTCCTTCCTTCCTATGTCTCTCTCACTTTCTGTCTTGCTTTCTTTCTTCCTTCCATCCTTCCTTGCTGTCTTCCTTTTTTCCTCTCTTCTTTTCTTCTTCCCTTTCTCTTTTCTTCCTTTCTATGTTCTTCCATTTCCCTCCTCTCTTGTACCTTCATTCCTTTTTTTCATTCTTCCTTTCTTTATTTCTTCTCCCCTTCTTTTTTCTTTCTCCTCTACTCCCTTTCTCTTTCTTAATTTCATTATTTCTTTCTTCCATCCTCTCCTCCTTTCTTTCTTTTATTGATCCTTGCTCTTTCCCCTTATTTCTTCCTTCGTTTTTCTTTTCCTTTCCTACTTCCTCTCCTCTTTTGTCTTTGTATTGTTGCTTCTTTCCTCTTTTTTCTTTCTTCCTTTGTTTTCCTCCTTTCTTCCTTTATCTCATCCTAATTATTTATTTCATATTTTCTTCCTTCCTTTCTCCCTTCCATTCTTTTCTCTTCCCTTACAGTCTTTCTTCCTTACTTTCTCCCTTCCTGCCTTTCTTCGATCCTCCTTTCCTTTCGCTTCCATTTTTCCTTGCCCTCCCCTCCTCTCCTCCTCCTCTTCTCCTCTCCTTTCACTTCCTTTCATTATTATATTTCTTCTGTTCTTTTTTTCCTTCTTTTTTCTCTTCCCTTTATTCTTCTTTTATTTCTTGCTTTCTTTCTTCCTTTCTCTCCTCATTTCTTTCTTTTTTCATCTTTCCTCTCTTCTATATATATTGCTTCCTTTCTTCCTTTCCTCCTTTCACCCTTCCTTGTTCTTTTTTCTTTCCTTTCTCTCTCAATTTAGTCTTTGTTTCTGTCTTCCTCTCTTTCTTTCTTTCTTCTCTCCTCCTATCTTTTTTCCCTCCTTCTTTACTCCCTTTTTCTTCCTTTCTCCCTTTATGAATTTCTGTATCCCTTTCTCCCTTCTGTTTTGTTTTTTGCTTTGTCCCTTCCTGATCCCTTTCTTCTTTCCCTTTTATTTCTTTCCTCCTGTCTTCCTTCGTGTCTTTCTTTCTTTCTTTCTTGCTTTCTTCCTTTTTTTACCTTCTTTCTGTCTTATTTCTTTTTTTGTTCCTTTCTTATTCCCTTTCATGCTTTCTCCTCTCTCCATTCTTCCTTCCTTTTTTCTTACTCCCTTTCTTGCTCCCTTTCATCTTCTTCTTTCCTTACCACCTTCCTTACTTCATGCCTTTCTCTCTCCCTTACATCCTTTAATCCAGAACTTTAATTTCCATCATATAGAGTTATCACTTCCTTTCTTAACCTATTTATACACGAATGATCAATTTTGTGTGTATTTCTAAGAAGTTCAAAATAGTTCTGAACCGGACTTCATGTGGAAATAATTAAATATCGTTATAACCTTAATGAACTTTAAAGGAGTACCGTGTCTTGCAAGGACAGATTTTTTAGATAATCGCTTCAAACTGGGTTTCTGAGGCAAATTTTTGCACGGTGCAGTGCACTCGCAAAATTGTCCATTTGTCCTATCTACACTTTCACACGAGTTTAATTAAATTTGGTACGCATTTCATTCTAAGCACTAATTGGCCGTTCCGGGCGCATTCTGAAATCTGCGTCCTTACGTCCGCATCCAGAACCTGTGAAATCTCTCCGAGTAATTTAAACAGAGCGTGTGAATGTAAATGTATGAGAGACTATGTTGTTATTTTTGCGAATACGCGGACGAGAGTGAAATTTATTGCATGACCGTCTGAATGGCACAACAAATAAAGGAAAAAAACAGACAAAAAGAGAAAAGAGGGAAACAAATCGAAATAAAATTCTAGGGAGGACATATTATATGCCCTTTATTTTTCTTCTCTGACAAAGGGAGAAATTGCGTCGCGTAACACATGTCGTGAAATTGGAGAAAAAAATTTACTTGTGGTAAATCAGGAGTATCATTCTGGTTTTTGATAAGAATATATTTTCCCTGTCGATAGACTAGTCATTTCATTGGAATGTGGATGAAATTTATTGAACTGGAATGATGAAAATTGGGGTTTGAAATGTGAAAATAAAAGTTAATACGCTGAAATTATGGAGATTGGCGTCACAAAATCAAATATAGAATTTATTACGCTGGAATTATGGAATGGTTGTCAGAAATACGAACTTAAAATTTCTTACGCTGAAATCATGAAAATTGGCGTCAGAAATAGGAATATTGAATTCGTTAACTGCAATTATGAAAATTGGCGTCAGAAATACGATTTTATAACTTCCTAGGCTGCTATTATTAAAATTGGCGTTCGAAATACGAAAATAAAAGTTAGTACGCGAAAATTATGAAGAGTGGTGTCAGAAATACGAACGAAGAATTTATTATGCCGAAATTCGGAGAATTGCCGTCCGAAATAGGAACACAGAATTTATTACGCTGAAATAAATATAATCGAAGTGAGAAATACGAAAACAAAAGTTGATACGCTAAACTTATGTAGAGTGATGTCATAAATAGGAACCTAAAACTTATTCTGTTGGAATTGGGGAAATCGACGTCAGAAATACGAACGAAGAATTTAGTACGCTGAAATTATGAAAATTGTCCACAAAAACACAAAGGATTTAGTACGCTGAAATTAAGAAAATTGTCCACAAAAATACAAATAAAGAATTTAGTACGCCGGGATCATAAAAATTGGCGTCAAAAATACGAACTTGAAATTAATCACGCTGAAAAAATAAAAATTGGTGCCGGAAATGCGAACATGGAATTTAGTACGCTGCAATGATGAAAATTTGCGTCAGAAGTACGAACAAAGAATTTAATACGCTGAAATTATGGAAATTGGCGTGAAAAATACGGATAAAGAATTTATTACGCTGAAATTATGAAAATTGGCATGAGAAATATAAACATAGAGTTAAGTACAACGGAATGATGAAAATTGGCGTCCAAAATACGAACTAAAAATTTATTACGCTGAAATAATGAAAATTGGTGTTGGAAATATGATTTAAGAATTAAGTACCCTGCAATTATGAAAATTAACGTCAGAAATCCGAAAAAAGAATTTATTACGCTGAGATCATGGATATTGGCGTAAAAATACGAACAAAGAAATTATTACGCTGAAATTATGAAGATTGGCGTCATAAATACGAACATAGAAATTAGTAGGCTGGAAATATGAAAATTGGCGTCAGATATACGAACTCAAAATTTATTACACTGAAATAATTAAAATTGGTGTTGGAAATACGAACACAGAATTTAGTACGCTGAAAGTATGAAAACTGGCATCAGAAGTACGAACACAGAATTTATTACACTGGAATGATGAGAATTAGCGTCCGAAATACGGAAATAGAATTCAGTAGGCCGAAATTATGGAAATGGGCGTCAGAAATACCATCTAAAAATTTATTGCCCATGAAAATTGGCGTCAGAAACAGAAACATCATATAGAATTCATTACGTTGAAATTATGCAAATTGGCGTCAGAAATACGAACATAGAATTTATTATGCTGAAATAATGAAAATTTGTGTCGGAAATACGAACAAAGAATTTAGTACGCTGCAATTATGAAAATTAGCGTCAGTAATACCAACAAAGAATTCAATACGCTGAAATTATGGAAATTGGCGTCATAAATACGAACATAAAAATTAGTACGCCGGAATTATGAAAATTGGCGTCAGATATACGAATTAAAAATTTATTTTACTGAAATAATGGAAATTGATGTCGGAAATACGAACACAGAAATTGTTACGCTATAAGTATGAAAATTGGCTTCAGAAATACGAACACAAAATTCATTACGCTGAGATTATGAGAATTCGCGTCCGAAATACAGAAGTAGAATTAAGGACGCCGAAATTATGGAAATTGATGGCAGAAATACCAACCTAAAATTTGTTGCGCTGAAATTATGAAAATTGGCGTCAGAAATCGGAACATTGAATTCATTACGCAAAAATTATGAAAATTTGCGACAGAAATACGAAAGTGAAAGTTAATACGCTAAAATTGTTAGGATTGGCTCCATAAATATTATGTAGAATTCATTACGTTCAAATTATGCAAATTGGCGCCAGAAATACGAACATAGAATTTATTACGCTGAAATTATAAAAATTGGCGTCAGAAATACGAACAAAGAATTTAGTACGCTAAAATTATGAAATCGGACACAAAAATACGAACAAAAATTCAGTACGCCGAAATTATGAAAATTGGTGTCAGAAATACGAACACAGAAATTATTACGCTGCGATTATAAAAATTGGCTTCAGGAATACGAAAAGAGAATTTATTACGCTGAAATTATGAAAATGTGCGTCAGAAATACGAAAATAGAATTTCTTACGCTAAAATTATGAAAATTAGCGTCAGAAATACGAACAAAGAATTTTGTACGCTAAAATTATGAAATCGGCCACAAAATTACGACCAAAGAATTTAGGACGCTGAAATTATAAAAATTGGTGTCAGGAATACGAACACAGAACTTAGTACGCTGAAATTATGAAAATTGGCGTCAGGAATACGAAAAAAGAATTCAGTATGCTGAAATCATGAAAATTGGCGTCCAAAATACGAACATAGAATTTAGTACGACGGAATTATGAACATCGGCATCATAAATACGAACATTCAACTCATTTTTGAGTGAACATTTTTTTCTTTCATTTTAGTTGACGAACTTCAAGAATTAGTTTATTAGCATCATATGGACTTGCAAATAGAGCGTTTGAGTTTTATTGCATTCCAACTTTAATCTTTTTTAAAACAAAATATATTAACAAACATTTCTGAAGGCTTAGTTTAGAAAATTACTAAACTCAAAATGATTCGATTTTTGATTGCATTAGTTTAATCAGGATTTAAATGAAGTCATGCAAGTCCTATAATGTTTGAAAATCATTATGACCTTCTCATATAATCAATCGAAAAAGTTAGGGATCGCGATCATGCTTGAAACGGAAGAACTGTTTATACTACTCTAACCTCAAAATCTCAACTTCGACATGATTTATTCGGCTATCGTGGTATGAAGTACTGTTTGATACGAGTGTGAGAGGTGATTTTCAGAGAATGAGACTGTCTCATTCGCTGAATAATCACCTCTCACACATGTACCGGATTGTACTATTTTGTTGTTCTAATATTCCTTAACAATTCAGTTATTATTCAAAAAACTGATATCATAAGTCAATGAAGTTTGAGACACCTCCTTTATATCAAGTTTTTTTAATAACTTGAAGTATAAAAGACCTTTAAATTGCAGAAAACAAATTAAAAACACTTGTAAAACATGAAATACTAGTCTTCAATCATTAATTTCATTTTGTTCCATAATTTGGAATATTTAGAGCAGATCCAGAAGAGCTTAATATATTTTCAATAAAACATGATATACATTTACAATTAGCTTCCTCAATCAACTAATAAAATTATTTTCACTTTGAATACTAAATCATTCATTCAAAAAATAACATATAAGATATTAACACTCCAAATAGAAAATTTTCGATTCTAAACGTTTTCAGTTTGAACTCATCTGAAATTGAATAATTTTGAGCTCATTTTGAATATTTTGAAATTTTTCTGAAATTTAGTAAATATCTTATCAAAAGAGTTTCATTACTTATTTGATAATCATGAATTTTAAATAACTGCCTGTGAAAATGATCCGAACTTATTCAACTAGTAATCTTCGAAATTTGAATTTTTCCAATTCTTGAATTTCAAACTAGTTTTATTAAATATTTTCATCTTTTGCTGTTGCCTATTTTTGAACTTTTAACTGAAAATTCTATAATCGGAAACACTTTCATCTAAAATCAATTTTCGAGAGCTTCTCGTTTGGAACTGTTCATTTTTCAACAATTCCATCAAATAATGATAGAATCCCAATTACTTTCCTTCGAAATATTTCTATTTTGACAATTCGAATCTGACTTTACTAAACTTTTATCTTTCTTAAATTGATAATCATTCCACTCAAATCCCCCCAATCTGAAATTTTCGGATCAGGATTTTCATGAATCTTCAAACCCATCCAATTCCAAATTGAAAGAATATGATTGATTATTTGCTTATTTTCAAACTTCAAACTTTTAAATTGCAACCAATTTCAAATCTTTAAATAATATCAGTTCGGGAAGCTTTTCGTTTCGTATTGTTTGACTTTCAACACTTTTATACGAAAACGATAGATATTCATTAAATTATTATTATTTGAAAGTATCCCGTTATGAAAATTTGAATCTAGGATAATTATATTTGAAGTTTTTTGAGATGAGAATTATTCCACTTTTAATCCTCCTAATTCGAAGTTGTCCCATTTCTTGAATTTTTATATGAAATCATTCAATCCAAAATATTCTCAGTCAAAATTATCCAGTTTTGAATCGGAAACATGTATCTTCAATTCCAAATTATTTTTGAATTTCTCATTTTCGAATTTCAAATTTGAATTTGTCATTTTTCTTAAATTCATGTCTGTAAATTATTCCAATTTAAATGGTTCCAATTTCAAATCAGTCAAAACCTCATTATTCTAAAGTTAATTTCAAGTTTCCAAATTTCAACAATTTTGAAGTAAAATTTGTTTAATTCTAATTTAAAGAATTTTTATAATTATTGTCATAGTCTCAAACTTTAACGCTTTCAACTAAAACCAATCAAAATTTCGGAATCATCAAAAACTAAAAACTTTGGGTAATTGGAGTTTAAATTTCTCAAATATTTGATCTGAAAATATTCAATCCAAAAACTACCATTTGAAAAGCATTGCAGAGAGTTTGATTGGAGAACTATTCGTTCCATTTCGAATGTTTTTTATTTGAAATCGGTCGAAATCGTTCATTTTCAACGTTTTCAATTGATGCTTGATAAATTCCGGAAGTTTTTAATTTTGAGGAACAGAAACTTGAAATTTTAACAATTGTATCATTTTGAGAATTTTAATGCAAACTCATTCAAGTTGAAACACTTGAAGTTTTACAATTATTCAATTTGGAAAAATTCAGTGTAATAGATTAAGATTAGGGAATCATTAGCACTCACGTGTTTCTGAATTTTTGATAATTTTTATCATTGTCAAAAAAATTAGGCAAGAAAAATTCAATTCCAATCAAATTATCGTATTTTTTGCAGTTACCTTTCAGTTACCTACATTTTTCGCAAAAAATACAATTTCATCGAATAAGAAATTAATCAATAATCCAAAAAGGCTCATTACATCTCAGAAGAAGACTGTTCAAAAAAAAAATCTTTACAACTTTTGGAATTTCCTCAGAAAATCGAAAATTCAAATTTTGGTCAAACAAAAAATGATGGAAAATAGAAAGTTTAATATTTTGGTCGAACTATACAAGAATATATATAAAGAAATTGTGCTTCAAGAAAAAATCTACAAATCAGGTCAAATTTACTTTTTGACGGGAAAAATAGTTTTTGCTACATTAAAAAAAAACCATATTAAAGATAAGAAAATGGAATTTTTTGACAATTGACACAAGCTGAGGAAAAAACTAATAGACATAAGTTCTTTACCAGTGAAATATCTCCAAATGTATCATCAATCTTTTTTCAACAGGATATGGAGTTCCTATTTAAATCAGGAAAAAGATCTATAATAAAAAACATTTAAAAATCAAATTTGTAGAAAAAAGAGCAACATATTCAAAAAAATTGAGCAACAAAACTTCTCTGCCGATCCGGACGAATGTTGATCGAGTGTGCAGCATGAGACACGCGATGAGAATGTATTCGTTACAGCCGGAGAAGCTTTAACAAAAGAGAATTCACAATCATCAAACTAAAGTATTCGACATATTGTTTCTGAGTTTCAAAAACTCTGTATACAAATGTAGAGAAAACTAACTACGGCTAATTACAAACGTTATGATCGATTTTCTGAACTAATGTCGCGAAACAAAACCGTAACATCCTGAATTGGAATTTGTATGCGCGGGTGGAATAATTAGAGGACCTAAGTACCAAGTCAATTAGGGGCGCTTTATACGTAGCGATATGAAGTAAAATGTCTATGCTGCAAGTGTCGCTCAAATTTCGCGAAGAAACATGGTTGCTCCGGTTTTCCGCCTATCTCAGAATCTTGGCAAATTGAATCCGGTAAATTGAATTTCCACCTGATGTTGATGGAAAGAAGGAATCTTGTCTCTCATTCGGCTCTAATGAAACTCTAAACAAACGAATATTTTCACATTCCATCTCTTTCGCGCTCGAAAAAATCTTATGCACATCATCTGGAATATTAGATTTCTGAAAACAATATTCTTTGATTCTATACGTGAAATAGAATGTTGCAACGTTTATGTTCAACGAATAATCAAAAATGTTCTGACGGAATTAAAAAAATTTTTCTTCTGAAATCAAGTTTTTCTCCAATGAAGCTAAATTATGTTGTACGAAATTCGACTACACTGCAACCTCAATCTCATTCCACCCGAACTCGCAACTTTCTCGAAATGCGCTCGTGGACGAGACAGTGCGAGGGGTCTGGAGAGGGCCGCTCTCCTCGCTTCATTCTCTGCCAGTGCCGTGCATTGAAAGTGGGCAGTAGTACCCTAGCATAGATTTTTGCAACTGCGCTTCAGTTGGCGTGAGTTATTCGCGTGTATTCGGCCCTGACTGTTTACGTTTCAGCTTACTCGATCTCATTCCAAGGCCGTCGATATCCAAGTTCGGAACCGGAATGAGATTGAGGTTGCAGTGTAGTTCGTATTTAAGCAGTTATGTAGGAAATCCTCACAGTTTTTTTTCCATAGAATGGCGAGTGGATCATAATCGAATTTTCAGGTGACTCTTCCTGCAGTCGGACGAGGACTCGATGGTTTACACATGTCCATATCGCTCACCTTAATATGTGTTTCCAAGAAAAAGTTTCTTTCAGGAGATCGTGGGACCGAGCTTGCTCTCCATTTCCTAAATGACAAAACTGCAGGAGACTAGTGACCTCGTCAGTATACAACTCAACGAATATCAACACGTTTTGTTCCGACTTCATTTGTTTCTACCTATCTCCTTCTGTACCTTCTTTTTGTATCTTTCTTGATATGACTCATGTTTGGTGGTGACTGAAGTTATGGATCGACACACTACTATATGCCCCCGCAGAAGTTTCAGACGATGAATGAAGACAGGGTGTGTGGAATTTTAGAGTGTAAATGGTCTTAAACGAAAGGAGTTACGGGATACTATGCGCGTAAGGAAGCTTGATATTTCGTGCGTACTGGAAACAAAGAAAAAGGGATGTGAGAATAATAAGGTTGAGATCAGTCTCAGACTCTGGTCAGAAGTAGGCAATGAATCACACACTTTCTAAGGATTCGGTCTAATTATGAATAAGAGAGCAAAAGGGCATGTCAACATGCAGGAGTGTGTACCTCCTAGATTCTTATGAGTTGGAATGGAAGTAGGAATCAGAAAACTGTTTATCATAGCATACTCTGGACCTGTTAATGGTGACAGTAGAGGGGCAAAGTCATCTTGTGGGACTAGTTGAATGATCTAATAGAAACATCTGATTGGGGCCAAATAATAATATTACTCGAAGGCATGAACAGTTGGGTTGGTGTGCAACGCGAAGGTACTGACATAGTACTTGGTCATCTCGGAGACTCAGTAACGAATTTTTTATGGGGATAAATTGATCAGTTCGTGCTTACAAGAGGGTTTATTCATCAAAAACACCCGGTTTAGGCACAAAATAATACACGTGTATACTTGGTGCAGAGGCGAAAGCCATAGTATTTTGTGGACGTTAGCGCGGTTGAATATTAGTAATAAATGGTAGACCACTATAAATGAAAGTTGATTTTATTCAACTCCGCGAAAAGTGCCGATTCGAATTGGCGTCTTCGGTCGGTTGTAATACGAGCGGGAACGCCAAAACGAGCAATCCAAGTTGACAATAGAGCAAATGCGACAGTAGAGGCTTCTATATTAACGATCGGGACGACTTCGGGCCAGCGGGAAAAGCGGTCAACTACAGTCAAACAATATCGAGATCCTTCACAAAAACTCATCGCTGGCACGGAGTGCACGCGCGCGTTCATTCTCTACAATCTTTCTTCATCGCCGGCCATACAAAACGCGAAGCGACGAGCTGCTGAGTAGCGCTGATGCCGGGATGGGACGCAGAGATACAGGAATGAATGGCCGTACGACGTCGCTTGCAATATCACAGTAAAGCTGCACTTTTTGCTCTGGAAAATGCACTTATCTTAGCATGAGAGGGGTCAGTTGGTCATGGGGGCTAAGGCATGAGCTCTGGACCCACGGTACTGTCTGGTTGTGGGTTCGATTCCCGCCTCGCACTCTGGAAGAGCTTCAGTGGGCCACGGAGAG
>WSXT02203570.1:0-12529 GCA_011762715.2 Neuroterus valhalla | reverse complement strand
CTGATGCTTTAGCCCACTGAGCTACGGAGAGTGCAAGATTCATTTTTCACAACCCCCTACAAACCCATTTCGACAAAATTGTTATACTTGTAAGATTTTTCATTCTTCCAAGATGAAATTAATTTTCAATGTAGATGTTTCAATTTTGAACAGACACATATATAGTCATTCTCAAAAAATTTTGAAAATCAATATTTGGCTAAAAGGGGGGCTCGATGGTTCGTGTTCAGCCTCTTGACCTGCTCGTTGGAAATTAGAAAGAGAAAGAAGAGACAGTGCAGAGCAAAGGAGTGTTTCAATTTGATCAATTTTATTTTCAGACTTGTAGCTTTTATAAGCGGGGTGGCGATTCAGAGGACGATTTCAAATTCCGGTCATTTCCCGGTTCTCCACGGTCAAGTTTTACAATTTTCCCGGTCAACTAGAAGTAACATATCTTTATTTGTAGCAAACCCGAACCTTCTTTTTTTCATGACATCCATTCAAAATATCCTTCAACACAACAGATCAAACATTGCAATATAAATCAATTCTGAAAGGAATATTCAAATTTCTAACAAAAAAAATATCATTTCCTTTCTTCAAAAATTGGATCAGGTGAACTTGCAATAAAAAACCCAGTGGGCACGAATGTCCAAAGACGTTTTTAGGACGTTCTAAAAACGTCCTAAGTCAGAACATATAACGTCCTAAAAACATACAAACTTCCAAAGACGTTTTGAGGACGTATTTGGAAAATAACACTTTTTTTGGGCGTTTTTCTTCCTGAATGAGGACGTTGTTCTGGACATTCTTGGAACGTTTTTCAAACTTTACGTCCTGAAAACTTTTTTTGGGCGTTCTAGAAACGTCTTTAAATTTCTTGCTCACTGAGAACCAATTAACGATAACATAAAAAACGGAATTACAACCAAATAGTTCATTTCTCCACCACTAGGATAAATAATTAAATAGAAATATAAACTTTTAAGGGAGGCACTTCAATTCTGAACCAAGAAGGTGAATATTCAAACCAAGAGAATAATTTTTAAATAGAAAGAATAATTTTCTAAAAGAAAACACAATCTTTTAACAAAATAGTCGAATGTCGAACCCAAAAAATAATTCCAACCGAAAATAGAACAGTATCATTTTTAGTTTAAAAAACCAATCCCAAACCAAGCATTAGGGTTTTATACTCAAAGAAAGAATCTTTAACTGGATAAGTAAGGTTTTTATACAGATAAATTAACTTTTACTGGGAAAGATAAATGTCAAAGAAAATTTTATTACTCAAATTTTATTGAGAGAATGGATGTTTAACTAAACAAATTAGTTTATAACTAAAACTATGCAATTTTCAATTGGAATCAACTTTCAACAAATGCAAAGAACTCACTTTTAAACCTATTATTTCACTTATACACAAAATGATGTTAATGATGATGTTAATTGAACCACAATAGTTCAAGTTCCGACAAAAAAATAATTTTCATGCGCAGAATACAATCTTTCAACAAAATAGTTGAGATTTGAACTATAAAAATGATCATTTTCAAACAAAAACGAAACAGTGGCATTTTTTACCCAAAAATTAATTTCGGACCAAACATAAGAGTTAAACAGAAGAATTTCTGAAGAAGGATATTAACTAACGATTACAAAAAAAAACTATTTTTCAACTAAATGTGTGAAGTTTAAACGAAATAATTGGATTCCAATTCAAACAGACAAATTTTCACCGAATTGTCGAATTCTGAACTAGAAAAGAACAATTTTCCACTAAAAACGAAACAGTTACATTTTTAGTTGATAAATTGACTTTCAACCTAACTCATGAATTTTCAGGTATAATAAATGAATTCTCGACAGAAATAGATGTATTTTAAACAAAAGGATGAATTTTTTATCATGGAGATTAATTTTCTACGAGAAAGGCAAATTTCCCTGTTCGAAGTCAGATAAATGAGGAAAAGCAATCATATACCTCGTACCTTGTTCTGTTTAACTAAAAATTCAGTTAGTCTTTCTCTAATATCAATATAATTGCAATTAAAACAAGACGCCATGTTTACAATTTTGAAGTTTTGGAAAATAAAGTCCGAAAAAATTTCCAAAATGTTCTCCCCTTTAATTTTTCGTCCAAAATAGCTCGTTAACGAACTTTATCAGTATTTTTGGTCCCTAGGAACTTGTGCAAAAGCATGATCAAATGTGATTATTCATTCGAAAGTTATCGAGTTCACAGATTATTTTTCATTATTTTTTTTTGCGATCAAAATTGGAATTTCCTATCTTTCGAGAAAATTCAAAAAGTTGTATTAACAATCTTGTACCGCTACCAAGAAGAAACCTTGTTTTCCTTCTGACTTTTTCTTCAATCTTGCGTTATTTGGCTTAAAATTCTCATTTTCATTTTACATTTTTGAATTTTGAAAATGCCGCAACTCTGACACTTTTTTTTCTATCAAAAAAAAAAAATCTGTGGATGAATTGTTTCATTTTTACCTACTAGAAGAAACCGTACTTGCAATTTTTGAGTCATGTAAAAAAAGTCCAAACAAAATGATCTCCCTCTTTTATTTTTGATCCAAAATAGATGGCTAACGAACGAATGTTTCTTTTTGCGAGCTCTCCAAGAAGATCCATCCAACTTTTCGAATTATCCTAAAGAATCGAAAATTCAAATTCAGGTCACACAAAAAATAATGAAAAATAGAAAGATTTATTTGTTAGTCAAACTAAGCTAGGTACGGGAAAATATAAATAAAGGAAAATTGTGCACGAAATGAAGATGTACAAATTTGGTAATATTAATTTTTTGATAGAACAAGTATTTTTTGCTTTATTTATAGAGGACCATATAAAAAATGAAAAAAATTAACTATTTGACAATTGACACCAGGTGAGGAAAAAAACAAAACACGCAAGATCGTAACCAGAAAAATATCTTCAAATATGTGAATGTCAAATATGTTATCAATGTGTCCTCGCGACAAGCAGATTTTTTTTGTTCCTTTTATTGTAAATTCAATAAATGCGTTCATTAATAATGCCATCCACTAAAGAAAGCGGATATTTGTTTTGAGATATTGTTTCTTTTAGTTTTTCTTTGCTAAATTTAATTTCACCTAATTTCATGCATCTATCAACTAAAGCTTTTATTAAACCTACTTTTTGACAGGACAAATTGTATGAGTTATAATTTAAATATCTTCCAGACCAGGATAACTTTTTGTATTAATTTCCTAATAAATCACCATTTGAAATTTTAATAATTGGTAAATCAAGATAGTCAATAATATTATTTATTTTGACTTCATGAGTGAAATTCATGCGTTCTTCAATACTAATAAACATATCCAAGAAAATTTGAATTTTATTAGTAGGAATGATGGCGAGAACATCGTCGACGTGAAGTTTATATAAAACAGGTGTGGAATCTAATTATCGAAGAGCTCTATTCTTAACATTTTGTAAAACTAAATCAGAAACAACTGGTGATAATGGTAAATCAATAGGGCACCCGAAATCTCTTCTTAATATTAATTACTGAAGGAGAAAACAGTGCCATTAAGAACTGTTCTGGAAGCAACTAGAATTTCATTCTTCTTTAATTTTCTTAAATTTTGATTTAAAATAAGCTTTTCTCAATGCAATCTGAAGCAAGATCAAGTGGAATACTATCAAACATAGATACCACATCAAGAGAAACAATTGAATGAGTCTTTGGTACATTAATATTCTTCAGACAATCTTTTAGTTCCCGACTATTTTTTACGAGAGAATTAGTGTTGACAGAAACTGGTTTCAAAATATTAGAAGTTTATTTTGATAAATTGTAAGTGGGAGAATCAACAGTGGAAACAATGAGTCTCCGACTCAAATTAGGTTTATGAACTATAGGAAGAGCATATGCTCTTGCTACTACACTATTGTGCAGTAGCAGGAAATAAAAGATAATTCGTATTTTTAGGATATTATATTACCGCATTAACTATAATTAATTTAAGTATTGTAAGTTTTATGTTGTTTTGTTCAGGATAAATTTTCTTGATAATATTGCGCATTGCCACCGAAATGTCGGAGTTTGAGGAAGGAATTTTTTAATGAGTAATAAAATTTCGGAGTTCAAATATTTCTTTTGGCCTTGTTTTGTTTTTTATTTTATGGTGACCGTAAGACGCATATATGAAAAACACAAACCATTATCAATGCGATAGTATAGTTTTGAAAAGTTTTTTGAATTCATACTTTCAGATAAAAGAGGAACTGAAGGTTATATATTATGTATTGAGATTGAGAAAAGGCAAGTAGGATTGATTAAGAATTTGAGAAACCTAAAAAATCGTGGCGAATCATACAATTTTTCTTCCGAGAAGGAAAAGAAAATTCTTATAGCACTTTAGGGTCCGTATTTGTATTATTCATGTAAATATTCACTAAATTATATTGATAACAGTATACATTACGTGATAATCACAAACTTCTCATTTCAATAGAAAATTTGAATAACAAATTCCTACGATCTTTTCTCGAGCCTGAAAACTTCAAATTTCATCATTTCAAATACGGAGCTCAAACTTTCTAAGAACCTTCAAAGTTTAGAAGATCAAGACTGGAATGTTTGCAAATCAAAGATCTTAACTTTACTGAACTTCGTAATCCGAAATGAAAAGTTTCCATCCTTAGCTTTCGCTTGTAGTGAAAATGTGCTACCCAGGAAATTCTATACGTTTCAAAGTTAAATTGAAAAAGAAACGTTACACATTTTCTAAGTTTGGAACCTTGCCATTCTATATTCCTAAAAATATGCAGATTTATCGAATATTTCAAACATCTTCCTTAGTTGAACTCTTTATTTCCAATTAGAAAATTGAAAGTTCAAACATACCCTTTAAATCCAAGAAGTTGAATAGGAATCTACAATATGTCTCGTTTGAAAGTAACAAGCTTTGTGAAGATTTTTTCAAGGTCTCAGGTTTAAAATAATTTATATTTGCTTCTTGCTTTGTTTCAGGTAAGCTTTTATTCATCTGTATGGAACAAAGAAGTGGATGTTTCGGTCAAATAAAGTAAGTAGAAAGTTTCGAGAGTGTAATTCTAGAAAGAGGAAGAATTTCCAACCAATTTTTGAAAATTCCTAATGATGGGAATATATTCATGAAAATTTAGTGGAAACTAGAGAAAATTAATATTAACTAAATATCTTCAAAAAGTGCATAGGTAGAACCAGTATGAGGTAGATAAAATCACAGACTAAAAGATAGAAGAATTATTACTGATGTGTAAATAAAGAGTTGTTTAATATTTTTTCATGAGAAGCAATATTAAAAAACAATTTCTGTAACATGCTTCATTACTATTCACTTGCTTTCTTCAAACTGGAAAATTGCAAAGTGTGTTTTTGACATGGGGATGCACAGTGATTCAAAATCCCAAAAAGCTGGCCAAAAATCGGAATCTCGATGTTTCACTTTGTTCGAATATCCATATAAGATTTTTTGGGTCGCTGATTTCGGAAAGGAACTCAAAAATTCAAAATTCAAAATGGCAAACCCAAAATTTCGGACGTTTTTTCTAAAATTCGCCATGCGTTCACTTGAAAATGAGTACGAAAGGGTTTTTGGGGTCGCTGATTTCGAAAATAAAGTAAAAAATACAATATTTAAAATGTCGGAAATTTCTAAAATTTGCCATGCATTTACTCGGAAATGAGTATTGAGGAGTTTTTGGGGTCACTGATTTAAAAAATGATGTCAAAAATACAAAATTAACAATAGCAGAACTAAAATGGAGGACATTTTTGTAAAAAGCTACTTTTCTTGAAATAGGGCAGTTCGAGGCAGCAAAAAAAAAACGGTTTCGAAAAGAAGACACTCTTCCGCGATAGAAACAACAAATCTCGACACAGGAACTTGCAGGAAAAAAAAGAACTCTCTACGTAAACTTGTAAATCGCGTACCCTTACGGGCATTTTCCATGTCGCACAAACTTTTTCAACCAATAACTCACTGAATGTGGTGAATTTTAGAAGAATGTCCGCCATTCTCGGTCTGTAATTTTGAAATTTGGATTTTCGACTTTATTCTAGAAATCAGCGATCCCAGAAATCCCTTAACACTCATTTTCGAGGAAATGCATGGTAAATTTTAGAAATTATTTCGATTTATTGGTAAATCCAGAAGGTAAATACTGGCTTTGTACCAAGACAGTACAATTTGAATAAAATTACATTGTGTTAAAAAAATATAGAATAAACGATAGATGGCCAATGAAATAATAATTAATAAGTACAATTTGAATAAAATTACATCGTGTCAAAAAAATATAGCATATACGATGAATGGCCAGTAGAATTCATGTTATGACATTGCTAACTCAAAAATAATGTTCTAGCTTCAATTTGGTATACAATGACTTCCTCACTTTATTATTGTTAATCAATAGTCTTAAGACTATCAAAGTTTTCCCATCCACCTAGAACTTGTTTCCCCTTCTCCTTATACCTTGCCTATCACTCTGAGGCAATTCACACTGAAAAAAATTTCTGCTACCTAATTAGGTTCCAGTAAAACTTGCGACTATGAGCATCTTATCCTATTCAAGCTTGAGAAATTTACAAATTCATGGATGACCAATAAATTACTATCGTATTCGTAGGAAGTACTTTCCATTCTTCTAAATACTATTGACCAGGGCGGTGTTGTACCCTTCTGATGGTAAATCTCGCCTCCCGCTTCTTTCCACCTCAACTTCCAGGTTGGCTCGTGATATGTTTCGACGAGCGACCCGTTTCCGGGTCAGCAGATCAATTTAGGTGAAAATCTGCGCACAAAGGTAGCAAATCACGGGAAACCTTTTCCAATTCTTTTTTCTCTTCCTACAGGCTTGCCAATGGAAGCTGTTAGCCGTGGAAAGAAAATAGGATTTATGTGTGCGTCGCCTGCGGAAAGCGTCATCCCCCAATGGGTTTTCCTCATGTGTGCACTTCATGTATACGCCTTATGCCGTACTGCCAGGCTGGCAATATGGCGTATCACGTTTCCGCAGGAGTGAACGAAACCGCCTTAAATGCCCACCTAACGAAACATTCTATGATGTAATGCAGAACGTAGTAGGTAACCACCTTCTGGAATAAATGTAGCGAGTACGTGCGCCGGCCGTTAACGCGCGATAGGATTATACGCGCCGAGTGTGAAGAATTCTTTATTGTATCTGAAAGCCTGCGAATCGGGAGATAACATATTACACGACTTTCCGTATGAACATCTATGCCTGGTAGTCGTCTTGAAAAGCTATTTGTGTACTCTTGTAATGAAAAATGAAATGTTTGTTGTTTGAAAAAAGTTAAATTTTAATACGAGATGTAGAACTACAAGAGATGTATAAAGTTAAGGAACTGGGGAGATATATGTGAATGGACAGTGCTATTATTACTCTTACTGATTAAAAGCGGATGTAAGGGCGTGCACAAACTCGCATATTGCTACCTGAATCGGTTACGCCCACCACCCAATTCCTCTCTCGCGCCCGAAATATTTGACGAGAGATGTTCTCGAGCTCGCTCCCGAACCTTCACAGTGGGGGGCTCTATGAAATTTCCTAGCGTTGTAATTAGAAATTTCGTAATATTTTATTTATAATCTACATTCTCCGGTAAATCCAGCGGTATATTTTTCGACTTGATAATAAAAAATAATAAAAAATGTAAATAATTTGACTTGGGAATTTCCGATGCCGTTTACAATCCAATTCGAAGATTCCGAACCAGTTTTAATGTTACAAAAATTACACTGCAATTGTCAACACATAAATTTCCAATTAATTACCTGGGAACATTTTCTCACAATTCAAAATTACTGAGCTCGCATCTCATTTTTCAAAATACCAACCCAAAAATAATTGGATCTTTTTCAAACGATATATTTCACGTTAGTTGCATTAACAGCTAAGTAGGTCAATTATTAGGCCATGGAGATGAATTTTCAACCAGACGCTTGCATATTTGACCAAAAAAGATGAATAACCAAACACTTGACCTTTTAACGGAATAGATATACTTTTCAGAATAAAGCTGAATTTTCACAGAATAACTGAACTTATCACCTACACAGATAACTTCCAGATCAAGATTATTAGTTTCCTCCCAGAAAAAAAACACGAATTTTCTACAAAATATATGAATTTTCAACCAAAGAACAAATTTCCTAACAATTTTTTTAACTTGTGCGCCCAAAAGATGAGTTGTGCATGCAAATATGGAATTTGAAACTTAAGAAGAGGATTTCTAACACAATAGTTTTTTTTTTGACTGAATAATTTAATGCTCAAAAATATATATTTTACTGGATAAAATTCACTGAAATTCTTACAAAGATAGTTGAACTCTCAATAAAAAATAAGAATTTTTTACAGAAAAGTTATTTTTTAACCAAAATAGCATCATTTCCGGAAACAAAAAAGTAATGGAATTTTTCAAGACCCCACGAATCTTGTACAAAAGCGTTCAAAATTAAAGCCAAAAATACCATTCTCAATCAATGAATAATGAATAATCAACAGAAATAATTAATTTTTCACTATTAATTTAAACTGTCTATCTGAATTTTCGATCAAATAGTGACATTTTTCATATAATTAGTAAATTTTCATCACAATATTTGAATTTTCCAACAAAAAGATAAATCTTTAACTGGAATCATGCATCAGAAAAAAGGGAGAAATTAGAGGTTCTTCAAAGCGGGGAAGGAAGAAAAATGTGTTTAAAACAGGGGGAAAACTCTGAAAACTTTGAAAAAACGTACAGAACGTCTGCAACTCCACCACAAATGACACCCCATGTTTTTTCGATATTCGTGATATTTTCTTTGTTTCAAGAAATGCTACTTCAGCAAAGAAATTCAAGTTTCTTCATTCAGCTACATTTTCTTAAGACAAAAATATGACCACATTCGTACAGATGTTTTTTAGATGTGATATTAACTTTTTCTCGTTTGAGTGGAAATAAAGCTCCAGTTTTTTATTCACGCGCAAAATTCGAAATTCATCAATTCGGAACACTACTAATTCCAAGAATATCTTAACTGCTATGTGACATATTATTTATTTTTAGGTTTTTATTTTGAAATCCGTTAATCCTCACGGCTTTTCATTTCAAACTGTTATACAATCAGAGGGATTTCGCAAATTAATTGAAGAATATCATAACACAGAAAAAAAAGCTGGAAACTATCATTAGTATGAGCTGAACAAAATTTCGAAAATTTTTTTATTATATCTAACAAAAATTTTCTGCTGTGCATGAATATAAGTCCTTATATATTTTTCTTGAATTTTAAAAATGATATCTGTGGTCATTTTTCGAAGTTTTGAAATTTGAAAACAGTGATTTTTCACCTTGCACACGAACTTGAAATTGGATTTTTGGTAAGACTAGCAAAACATCTTTTTTCTTCGGAGTCGTTTAAGTAAAAAACGAAAAAAATAGTGATTTTTGCACCTTTATTTTGGTGTGTGATTTAAAACATTGTTGCCCCATCAGAAAATTGGCCCAAGAATAGCTTTCATGAAATGATCATATTATTTTCTATTCCAAACTTTCAAAATTAAAAAAATTTCTTCTAACTGAAGATTTTTTGTCATACCTGAAAAGAGCTTAGAAACTCAATTTAATATGTGAAAGCAGATTTTTGCTAACTGAATGAAAAATGTTTAAAAATTTTGACACTCACTGACGATAAAATTCAATTTTTTTTTTAACTTATTGATCGATTTTCATTTTTTGCATTCCGAGATTACTCAAGGATACTTAGTTGAATTACTCGCTAACTTCTGTTTTTTCTGTAATTGCACATAAATTTCCCATTTTCTTCAATTTTCACATTTTTAGCATCAAACTTTGGGAATAGAAATGAAATAGCTTGATAAACTATTGAGATCAATGAGTTTGAAAGAAAACATTGAATCTTATTACAAGCGAGTATTAACTTTTTAAAAGTTAAACTGCAGTCAACTTTGGCGAAATCAAATCAAAACTAAGAATATAACGATGAAAAAATTTTCGTACAATCAGTATAAAAAAAAGTAGAAATTCGTTGCCTCGTGCAGATAAAAAATTTGGTTCCAATGAAAATGGCTAGAAAATTATTTCCAAGATTAGTTAAATGCGACATTAACTTTTTTCATAATATGAGTACATTTTTATTCATATTCATGACTAACTCGATTTAGGCTGGAAAATTCCAAAATAAATTTCCAACCATCACAGAGACAGTGAGTTGTCCCTCCGGCTCACAGTGGTTCAAAATCCCGAAAAGCTGGCCAAAAATCAGCATCTCGATATTTCACTTCCTTCAAGTACCCAAATAAGGTTTTTGGGGTGGCTGATTTCGAAAATGGAGTCAAATACAATTTTCTATGCATATATTTGAAAATGAGTATTGAGGGGTTTATGGAGTCGCTGATTTTGAAGATGAAGTCACAAATCCAAAATCCAAAATTTCGGACCTAGAATGGCGGACGTTCTCCTAAAAAACGACTTTTTTCGAAATGGGGCAAAATGAGGCAGCAAGTGAAAACTGTTTCGAAGAGTAGACACTTTCCCGCAATAGAAACAACAAACCTTGACACAGGAACCCGCAGGAAACAAAAGAATTATCCACGTGAACTTGTAAATCGGGTAAAAAAGAAGATAAATTTTTCCCCTACAATACATCGCAGATATCGTAAACATGTTTGCGAAATATACATATTTCATTATTTATTCCTAATGTACGTACCTTCACGAGCATTTTTCATGTCGCACAAACCTTTTCACTGAAAACGCTTTGAATGTGTCAAATTTTGAAAAATGTTCGCCATTTTGTGTTCACAATTTCGAATTTTTTTATTTTTGAGATCATCTTCGAAATCAGGTACCCCGAAAATCTTATATAGGTACTGAAACGGAATGAAATATCGAGGTTCTGATTTTTGGCCAGCTTTTTAGGATTTTGAACCACTGAGCGTCTGTCCGTTGTTTATCACTCCTACCGTATAAACAATTTCTCGGATAATTCAATTTTTGTTACTCAAATTTACTTTGGTAACACTGGCATTATTTTAAAAAAATCATTCTAAGAAACATTTTCACTTACTGTATTATGTTATATCAATCAATTATTAGTTATCTTTTTAACTTATTGATTAATTGTATTTATCGAAGCCTAATAGAGGAAAATAAATGATTTTTAAATGATCACACAGCTAGATTTTGACGCGTTGAATCCGAACCCGACATCAGAATTGACCCTGCACATCTGGGTTTTCCCCTAACCTCAAATAACACCTCAAACTCACAAAGATGGCTCGATTCGCTTGTATTAAATTAAGAGAGAGACATATTCATACATTTTTGGGAGTTATTGGGTCAAACCGGACTGTTCTAATAGCTAACTATGTTTATCATTTATTCATAACCTCTAAATCTTCAAGATACACAAACAAAGAAAAAGTGTCTGGATCTGAGGTCGTGACATATGTAGTATTTTGGCACGTTAAATCTTAATCCACTATCAGAATTAGCCCTGCACATCTGGGTTTAGAGAAGTACAAAGACCGAGCGCAAAGCTTTTTGGAATCCTTCTATGTATAAGATTAAACTCTCAGTTCTCTCCCTACCCATCTTTTATCAAAAATAATCAACCCTCAAAATGATGGAAATTGGGATTTCAGATTTGGTATCATCTGCAATTACGGTGTTTGATAGAGTATTTTATGGGAAGTTTTCTACAGACATAAATTGTAACATGGAAGGTCATCCTTTATAGAAATCTGCATATCAAATATCACATGGACAGGATATATTTGATTCGTTCGCAGTTTTTTATCCCGACACAATTTTCGAAGTGATGAATTTTATTTAGTATAGAACCGTTTCCTCCTGCCACAACCAAATATTTTTCCGCGTTCCCCACCTCTGTCACTGGAAACGTGTGTGAATACTGAACAATGCTCTAATTATTGCAAAAGTGTCATTCCGCTTCTGTGATTTAAATTTCAAAACAACTGACTCATTTGAGACAGCGATGCGTATCATATTTTAACGTACGGTACAAAAAATATGATCATTTTCCGTATTTGTATATTTGAGAATAATGTTTGATTAGCATTGATCAAAAACATTCGAATCCGATTTTAACTTTTTTTTCAATGAAAGCTAATAGAATTTTGCATCGAACATTAATAGCTGATTCTTGAATTATTCATTATTTATTCTGTTATTCGATAAAATTTCTTTTGTTCAAATGGTGACTTTTGAAGTATACCGTTTTCTGAAAAATGCTTGAATTCATTTCGAATACCCTGAAAAACTTGGAGCAACAGCTGTCAAAAAAATATTTCCGCTAGCCATGCAAATGTTTGAAAAAATGTTGAAATCGTTCCGTCACTTGATTCGCACTAAATTCGAACAATTCACGGATGAAAAGATTTTTTCACAACACCACCACTGAAACTCCATTCATACATGCCTGTAGAGCGAGGCGAAACGTCGATTTCCAACCCTAGG
>WSXT02203559.1:0-18456 GCA_011762715.2 Neuroterus valhalla | reverse complement strand
ATTCAAGACTTCATCTGTTAGGAAAATTCAACTCCCCTAATTGAAGATTCTTTGTTCTAGTTAAAAACTCTTACGTTTGGTTTGAAATGTTTGTTCAAACCGAAAATGTTACTGTTCCATTTCCGAATGAAAGTCATTTTTTTCCAGTTCGGAATTCGAAAATTTTGTTGAAACATTGTATTTTTTGTTAGAAAATTAATCATTTGTTGAATATTTATCATTTTAGTTGCAAATTACGATTGAAATACAGAAATGCTTATGATCTCTCAATATTGCTCTCCAACTTAATAATATTTATTTATTCTATAAATCCCATTCCTCATAACATAAATCGCTTGGAGTATTCGGCATATTTTGGTAACATAACAGATTTTTCTTGATGTATTCATTTTGTACAGGCTTATCATAATGAAGCAAAATAAATTGTCGATTTGAAAAAAAAAAGTTTGAGGACGTCCGTTAGCATGTGGCTCGAAATTCCTCCAGTTTTCGAGACTAAATATTGATTATTTTCGGAAAAAAACCGGTGGATATAGAATCGATTATTTCCTAAGGATCACATGGCCTTAAATATCAAATGCAAGGAACTTTATATTTTGCGTGTAGGAACGGAATTTATTATTGATTTTTCCATTTGTTATAGGTAACACGTAGCAACTAAAAGCTTGGTATGTTTGGCCTTCTCTACTGCTCACTCCAAGGTGGTTATGCAATCCTCAAATGCAACGACAAACCTTAAGAAACAAGATGTATTGAAAGTACTTGAGAGATAAATCACGAGCTTCTAAACAATTAGAGCTTAGAGAGCTCAAGCGTTTTAACGTTTTAAGATTCCCTGAGTCAGAAAAAACTATTTTTACGAAGGTGTCTGTCATTCTGTCTGTAGTCTGTAATCTGCATACTCGATAACTTCTAAAAGAATGATCCTATTGGATTGTGCTTTGGCACAATTTTTTGAAACCGGAAAAGAAAGTACGAGTTCGTTAACTAACTATTTTGGAAGAAATAACAGAACGTGTGGGGGGGGCATTTTGAACATTTTTTAGGACTTTTTTTTCAAGAATCACAAATTGTAAGTAAAATTTCTTGTAGCCTTTGAAAAGTGAAACAATTTATCCCTAGCATTTTTTTCGATAGAAACAAAGTTGTCAGAGTTGTGGAATTTTCAACATTCAAGAATAGAAACGAAAATGAGAATTTTCAGATAAATAACGCAAGATTGAAAAGAAAGTCAGAGAGAAAAATGTTTGTTCTTGGGAGCCCTATAAGATCGTCAATACAACTTTTTGAGTCTTCTTAAAAAATCAAAAATTTCAATTTTGATCGCACAAAAAATTATGAAAAATAATCTGTGAACTTGATAGCTATCGAAAGAATGATCATACTCGATCGTGCTTCGGCACCTATTTTGAGGGACCAAAAATACAAGCCAAGTTCGTTAACCAGCTATTTCGGATGAAAAATGGAAGAGGGGGAGCATTTTGAACATTTTTTCGCATTTTTTCCCCAAGATTCAAAAATTGTAAGTAAGTTTTCAATATACTAGGTAAAAAGTGGATGAAAGATAGAAAGATTCATTTTTTGGTCAAACTATGCAAGGTGCGACAAAATGTTAAGAACAAAAATAATTCATTTTAAAGAGACCTATAAATTTTATAAATACCATTTGTTTCATAAGATGCGTATTTTTTGTTTAATATCGTGAAAAATGTTACCAAAATTGAAAAATTTCATTTTTGAGCAAAACTATGCGAGGTATAAAGAAATGAAAACGACACAAATTGTCTACCCTAAAAAAATCTGCAAATTCATTGTTGACTATTTTCCGATGAGAAGAATGTTTTTTGTTTTAATCCCGATAACGCACTTAGAAAAAATTGAAAATTCCATCTTCAAGTCAAACAATAAGAGACAGGAAGAAATAGTTAATAGAAAAATTGTTCATCTTCAAATGTTTTACAAGTTTCACATAAAACTTTTTTCAATAAGGTGTATATTTTTTGTTGTAATCGTGATAACGCTTTTAAACAATAAAAAATTCAATTTGTTAGCCAAACTATACGAGATGTAAATATCAGTGTCGAGTATCGTAATGAGAATGTGTTCCCAAAGGCCTTAAAGCCTCAAGTAACCTAAATATAAAAAAAATCCATCAAAAAAAAAAAAATTCAATAATCTTCATGGAAGTAGAGGATTTCAGCAGTTTTGCAATATTTGAAACTCTTTGTATGCATTACATGCACTGTAAACTGAATCAAGCACGTATGAAGCCGAGCGCGAAGCGCGAGGTGAAAAACAAACCGAGCGCTTAGCACGAAGTAAATACATTATCGAGCGCGAAGCGTGAGATTCGAATGACGCGCGCCCTGGGCGCGCTCAAATTTGCGAGCGAAGCGAGCCGCGCGCGAAGCGTTCCGAAAGAATGTGCCCACGCGTCGGGCAGATTTTTTTACAAAAAATTCTATAATTTGTTTACATAAGCCGACAATCGTCCTTCTAATTCGAGGGTCTACGGTTTACTAAGCGTTATACCTTCGCATTGATAATTGAAAACAAACTGAGTTACTTTAATCCCTCAAAGTTCCTCGGTAGAAAGGGAAAATTCCTACCCACACGTTTCAAATGCGCATCCAACAAAGCGGCTTGTATGCCCTTTACACCTCAAACAACCCCTCGCAATGAAAAGTAAACGAAACAGTACCACCACCGCGGAACAAGGAACATATACACATCTTGAGTATGAACACGTATCGTCTAATGCCTTCAGGATATCAGTTTTAAGTGAAGTTTCTTTCCACACGGTCGAAATTTCGTTGCTCTCGGAAATCCCATAATTTTCGAACGCGAGTAATAATTGTAAATTATTCCTGTTAAAGGCCAACCTGCAGGAGACTGTGCCCTCTCCAGTATGCAATACAACTGATGATAATTCGTTCAATTCCGGCTTAATTTTTTTCTTCCTTTTCCTTTTTTTTCATCTTTCTTCACATTGTTGATCCAAAATTCCAGACAAAGTTTCAAATTGTTCCTTTCTTTGAACGCTTTTTTTTATGAAGAAATTTTCTCATAAAGAGAGGAAAATGAAATTATTTTGGTCAAACGCTCAATATACATGTATTTTCTGGTTTAAAAAATGATAAAAAAAACGGCGTTTTTACCAATTTTTTGGTCTTTTTCAAGATACCAATGAAAGAAATTTTTTAAATTTGATTCTGGCAGAAACATCGTTCACTCGAAATTAAACAAAGTGAACTGTTGAAACTAAATAATTACTGGTAACTTGTTACTTCTTAGTTTTCCACTTGTACAAACAGGAAGAGGGGACAACCCGTCCAAAAGTTGAAATAAGAAATTTAAAATAAATTTCACGATAAATAATGGGCTTTGTACATAGCCATATTTATTACAAACGTCAGGAAAACATTTTAGAAAATACAATAATGCAAAATACAAAAAATTTAGAAAGTAAAATTATTGTATTTTCTAAAATATCGCCCTGGCGTTTGTAACGAACATGGCTACGTAAAAAGTCTCTTATTTATCGTAAAATGATTGTATCTTTCTTATTTTAACTTTTGGACGGGTTGTCTCCTCTTCCTGTTGGTGAAATATGAGGTCTAAGAAATAATAAGTTACCAGCAATGATTTAGTTACAACAGTTCGCTTCGTTCAATTTCGTGTCAACGATGTTTTTGTCAGAATCAAATTTTACAAAATTTCTTTTATTTTTAAACAGCTGGGTAAACATTTAGGGCATCGCGAAGAAGATTGGAAGACTGGATAAGTCAACAGAAATGTAGGAGGAGCATGGATAATACTGGGGAATGGCATCTTCAAGAGTGCCTAGGAAGAGTGTGGTACGCAACCGTAGAAAGGAAGTCTGGTGATGCGTGATGGAATGACGAAAGTCGCGTGACAGTCAGCGAGAGAAAAGAAGCGAAGCCAATAGTGTCATATATTAGAGGTCTTAGCAATAAGGGAAGGGCTAGAGTAGTAAATCATTAGAGGGATAAAAAGAAGAAAGCGAATATACATGTAAAAGCAAGCAAGGACACAACAGAAGCGAAAGAAGATACAAAAATGCAAAATGATTTTGAAGAAATAGAAAACTATTTTGGAAAATAACTGAGAAGCCTAGGAAAGGAAATACTAGCACTGAGGTAGTCGGAATCCAGAATGCTGGTCGTGAAGTGGTATGGAATTCGAGCAAAGTTGAGGACTGTATGAGTATTTTTTTCAAGGAGCTGTATAAAGGACACGCCATGGAGCATAACAATAGTGACACGGAGAAAGATACGTTAGATGATTGCGATGGATGGTATACGTCTGGATGGCTTAAGTGTGCAGATGTTTGTTATAAAATCTGAATAAGGATTGCTTTCAAAATTATACTGAAAATCATGAATTAATTTTGCGCCCCTTACATACAAAAATTTATCTCTTGGGCAAGAGGAAATTGTAATCTAAGTTTCTTCTATTTCAAAATGTCAAGAAGACGATTGCATATAATATGATTTTGAATATTTCATTCTGGTTTCAGTTCGAAATCCAATTTCGAGTTATTCTTGTTGAGATATGCTGAAGGCTCTATTCATTGACTTTGTTCCTTAGAGTTATTTTCTTTTTTCTATTTTGGTCACTGATAAGTGATCCTCCTGAGTTTTCATCTATTGAAGTCTATGAAAGTTGAACGAAAAACTTATATTGACTTTCTCATTTATTATTAAGGGTGTCTGATTTTGTATCAGTCGAGTGGCTTTGGAATATCAATTCATGCTACATCGTCAAACCTTTCAGTTTTTATATTATTAGAATTTCAAGCACTCACCGCGTACACTAACTCGTTCATTACACTTTGCTTTTGAGAAGTTTATCAAAATTTAGAATTTATTAATATCGTTTGAAAATATCCTTTCCACCTTGTGATTACTATGTGTAATAACACTTTCCATCATGAAATAATATTTAGTAAAAAGGGATATAAAACATGAGTTTTGCCGATTTAATTCTTTTGTTCGAAGTTCGGATTTTGATGCTCAGCTTTATATTAAAAGAAAATCTGCCCGCCGTGCAAGCAAATTCTCATCGCGCGCGTCTTTCGGATCTCGCTCTTCGCGCTCGATGGTAATCTCACCTCGCGCTCTGCGCTTAGTTATAAATTTACCTCGCGCTACGCGGTCGGCTTTTGTACCTCCCTACAGTTGTATAAAAAGCTTGTGGAACTGAAAACCGAAATGTCGACTACTGTAATTTGATGAGTGTCAGTTCTCTTTTGTTAAAGCTTTTCTGGCTTTAACGAATACATTCTCATCGCGTGTCTCCTGCTGCGCACTCGATCAAAGTTTGTCCAATCGTCCAAAATACCATTTTTCTCATTTTTTATATGCTTTTCTATAAATGAAGCAAAAACTACTTGTCCTATAAAAAGTTTATTTTTACCAAATATGTAAATCTTTTCTTGGAGCACAATTTTAGTTCATTTATATTTTCCCGTACCTTGCATAGTTTGAACAAAAAATGAATCTTTATATTTTTCAGTATTTTTTGTGCGACCAAAATTTGGATTTCGGATTTTTTGAGAAAACTCGAAAAGTTGTAAAGATCATCTTGGAGTGCTTCCAAAAAGAAGCATTTTTTTTCTCCAAACTTTTTGGACTTACAATTTTTGAGCCTTGGAAAAAAAGTCCAAAAAAATGTTCAAAATGCTCTCCCTCTTTTATTTTTGATCCAAAATAGCTGGTCAACGAACTCAGCTTGCTTTTTGGTTCTTCAAAATGGGTGCCAAAGCACGATCCAATATGATCGTTCTTTCGAAAGTTATCGAGTATACAGACGACGACAACAACGATGAAGACAACAGACGCCAAAGTAAAAACTACTTCTTCGGAATCAGGAGGTCTTAAAACGTGGAGATTTCATAAATTCCGCGAAAGTCAATTCTCACATCAAACCAATACCTTCTCATTAGGATGAGAATGTAATATATTTTTGTAATACGGGAAAAATCTTTATGGAATAATGACATATGGAATGAACTGAATGGCACGTCTATGGGGTCTCCAGCTTCAGCCATATTGTCTGAAATTGTTATGCACAGGACTTAGAAACAGAAGTACTTAACGGCTTTGATTTTGACGTTCCAATTTATATCTGGTATGTTGATGACGCTTTTTTGATCATTCCAAATAATAAAATAGAGTTTGTTGTTTCATTCTTCAATTCTTTTCATGAAAGATTACAATTCACAGTTGAAAAGAAAGTTGACAATTCAATCAGTTTTCTGAATTTGGAATTAAAAAGACAGAAAAATAATATCATTATAACTGAATGGTTCCGTAAAAAAAACTTATCCAAGGTAGCTGAATTTTTTTTTCAAATCATCCTTTAGAGCACAAAATTGGAATAGTTAAAAATATTGTTGATTCAGCTTTTCTTCTAGCAGACGTTTTGTTCCATTCAGAAAATTTAAAACTAGTTTGAAAACTTTTGTTGCATACTGATGACCCTAATGATTTTATTGATAAGCACGTAAAAAAAAGATTTTTAGAATTACATCAGAAAAATAACAATTTAGACACTAACGATAGCAACAACAGTATCAACAATTTAACAGCACAGGAGGAAAAAAATCTATTTTTTCCATTCCTTATTTGGGCAAAATTTCATAAAATGTAAAGAGACCATTGAATGAAACTAACGAATTCAGAATAGTTTGCAGAGTAGACACAACATTAGATAGAATAGTGAAAGACAGACTTAATATTTTGGATCAATGTAATGTTGTTCACAGAATAACTTGTCAATGTGGAAAAGATTACATTGGCCAAACGAAACGTCCGCTACAAATAAGAGTCAAAGAACATAAGAATAAAATCAGACTAAATAAAAAATATCAAAAGGCAATAAGTTAACATTTAACTAAAGAACATCATAGTGATTCATTAATCATGAAATGGGATGATGTGTAATTTTTACATTTTGAACCAAATGAATATAAAGGCACTTTCACGGAGATGGTTTTCATCAAAAAGGAAGGTAAAAATAGTATGAATCTAATTTTTGACTTAGATTATTTTAGTAGATCATACCACATGATCGTTAAACTTTTAACTTAAAGTTATAACGGAATTCAAAGTTCATCCCTTCAATTTTATTTTTAATCACAAGAAACAATAAAATCATAACCCATAGCAATTATATATAGATTTATTCTTCTTTTGAAATCTATTTATTCAGGTAAATTATTTTATGATAATCTTTAATGGTTAATTCCATTATATTTGATGTCATTTAAAACATACCAATTACGTATTGGTTCATACCTAATCCTATCTCAATACATTTCGGTTACACTTCCAAACCATACTTTTCACAACTTCTTTGTTATCTTAAGTAATTGAACTTCAATATTGAAATTCAATAATACACAGGTCTGATGAGGAAAACCAGCTGGTTTTCAAAACGTAATCCATTTGAAATTTGGAATATATTACTAGTCTGGAAGATGTCGTATCCTGAAAATTTATGTGGAACGCAAGATTTACATGCTTACTTCCGCCAATAAAATTTTTCGGGACTCTTATTTATATGGTTATAATCGTAAAAAAGCAATTAAGAGTGAATAATTCCATTTTCCTTGGAATACAAGTCAATTCATTCCATCTGTCACTGATCTATAAAGATTTTTCCCGGATTACAAAAATAAATTTTTACATTCTCATCGAGAAGGTATTAGATTTATGTAAAATTTGACCCCCCCCCCTGTTTTTGTCAAATGTCCACGTTTTGAGACCCCCTGAACCCGGAAAACAGGTTTTCGCGAATGTGTCTGTCTGGATGTCTGTCTGTCTGTGAGCACGATAACTGTCGAAAAAACTAATCGATTTGATTGGCCTCTTTCAGTGTCCGAAACTGAAGGTCAAGTTCGTTAGCCAGCTATTTTGGATCAAGAATAGGAGAGGGGGGGGGGGGCATTTTAAAAATTTTTGAGACCATTTTTTTCAAGATCTGATTATTGTAAGTACCGCTCCCTGTAGTGAGTAATGAGTCGGAAAATTTATTCCCAAGACGTTTTTTGATGAGAACAAAATTGTCAAAGTTATGGAATTTTCAAAACTCGAAAATGTTAACAAAAATGAGAAGTTTTAGCTAAACAACGAAAGATTTGAAAAAAAAGTGAAGATGAAAAATGTTTCTTTTTAGAAGCCCTACAATATGGACTTCACAACTTTTTGAATTTTCTCAAAAAATCGAAAATTCCGATTTTGATCGCACAAAAAATAATGATAAATAATCTGTGAACTCGATAAATTTCGGAAGAATGGTGATATTCGATCATGCTTTGGCACCCATTTTTAGGAACCAAAAATACAGCTCGAGTTCGGTAACTAGCTGTTTTGGATAAAAAACAAGAGAGGGGGAGCATTTTGAACATTTTTTTTTACTTCTTTTTCCAAGACTTAGAAACCGTAAGTACGGTATCTTGTAGTAGGTGGAAAGTGAAACAACTTATCCTCATGATTTTTTTTGATAAAAACGAAATTGGCAGAGTTATAGCATTTTCAAAATTCGAAAATGTAAACAAAAATGAGAATTTTCAGCTAAACAACGAAAGATATGAAAAAATAGCCTGAAAGAAAAAATGTTTCTTTTTGGAAACCCTATAAGATGGGCTTTACAACTTTTTGAATTTTCTCCAAAAATCGAAAATTCCAATTTTGATCTCACAAAAAATAATGGTAAATAATCTGTGAACTTGATAACTTTCGAAAGAATAATCATATGCGATCGTGCTTTGGCTATCATTTTGAGGGTCTAAAAATACAAGTCAAGTTCGTCACCCAGCTGTTTTGGATCAAACGGTTTCTTATAGTAGGTAAAAAGTGGAACAATTTATCCTCATGATTTTTTTTGATGAAAACAATATTTTCAGAGGTGTGATATTTTCAAAATTTGAAAATAGGCCTCCAGGATGATTTTACAACTTTTAGAGTTTTCTCAAAAATCGAAAATTCATATTTGGGTTGAACGAAAAATAGTGAAAAATAGAAAGATTCATTTTTTGGTCAAACTATTTAAGGCACGGGAAAATGTAAATGAACTGAAATTTTGCACCAAAAAAGATGTAAAAATTTGGTAGAATTAAGTTTTTGGTAGGACAAGTAGTTTTTGCTTTATTTATGAAAAATAAAAAAAATGGACTCTCAGACAATTGACACAAGCTTAGGAAAAATCAAAGAGACGCAAGTTCTTCACCAGGAAAATATGTTTAAATGTGCTATCAACTATTTTAACAGGATATGTATTTTTCATTTCAGTCAGGAAAGATAACTATAAACATGAGATAATAACATTTTTGAAAAAATGACTAAGGGTAACACAGAAGATTGTAGTTGACGCGTAGTTCTTGTTTTAATCGTAAAAAATAAAATTAAAAATTAAAAAATCGAATTTCTATAAAAATTACACAATATGTGAAAAAGTTAGGCAACAAAACTTCTCCACCGCTTTGGACAAACTTCGATCGAGTGCGCAGCGCATGACACGCGATGAGAATGTATTCGTTGAAGCCGGAGAAGTTTTAACAAAAGAGACTTCAAACTCACCAAATAAAAGTAGTCGAAATTTTGCTTTTAAGTTTCACAAGCTTTATATACAACTTTACTGTAGGGAGGTACAAAGGCTGAGCGCGCAGCGCGAGGTAAATTCTAAACCAAGCGTGGAGCGCGAGGTGTGAATACCATCGAGCGCGAAGCGCGAGATTAGAAAGTCGCGTGCCATAGGCGCGCTCAAACTTGTGAGCGAAGCGAGCCGCGCGCGAAGCGTTCAACGAGGATGAGCCCGCGCAGCGGGCAGATTTTTTTAATATAAAGCTAAGCGTTAAAATCCGAACTTCAAGCAGAAGAATTATTAAATCGGCAAAACTCATGTTATATATATTTTTGAGAAAACTCGAAAAGTTGTAAAGATCATCCTGGAGGACTCTCAAAAAAAATTTTTTTTCTATTAAACCTTTCTTTCATATCTTGCGTTGTTTGGCCAAAAATTCTCATTTTCGTTTATATTTTTGAATGTTGAAAATGCCACACCTTTGATAATTTTGTTTTTATAAAAAAAAATCATGAAGATAAATTGTTTCACTTTTTACTTACTACAAAAAACCGTACTTAAAATTTTAGAGTCTTGGAAAAAAAATTTTAAAAATGCTTCAAAATGCTCCCCCTCTTTTGATTTTGATCCAAAACACATGATTAACGAACTCAGCTTCTATTTTCGGTCCTTCAAAATGGGTGCCAAAGCCCGATCGAATATGATCATTCTTTCAAAAAGTTATGAAGTTCACAGATTATTTTTCGTTATTTGGTGTGGGATGAAAATTGGAATTTCCGATTTTTCGAGAAAATTCAAAAAGTCGTGAAGTCCATCTTATAGGGTTTCAAAAAAGAAAAAATTTTTTTTCTATACTTTTTTTCATATCTTTCGTTGTTTAGCTAAAAATTCTCATTTTTTTTTACGTTTTCGAATTTTGAAAATGCCATATTTCTGACAATTTTGTTTTCATCAAAAGAAATCATGAGCATAAATTGTTTCACTTTTTACTTACTGTAAGGAGCCGTAATTGCAATTTTTGATTCTTGGAAAAAAGTCCAAAAAAAATTTTAAAATGCTCCCCCTCTTTTATTTTTGATCCAAAACAACTGGTTAACAAACTCAACTTGTGTTTTTTTCCCTCAAAATGGGTGCCAAAGCACGATCGAATATCATCATTCTTTCGAAAACTATCGAGTTCACAGATTATTTTCCATTTTTTTTTGTGCGATCAAGATTGGAATTTTCGATTTTTTGAGAAAATTCAAAAAGTTGTGGAGTCCATCTGATAGGGCTTCAAAAAAGAAATATTTTTTCTCACATACTTTTTTTTCATATCTTTCGTTGTTTAGCTAAAAATTTTCATTTTTGTTTACATTTTCGAATTTTGAAAATGCCATAACTCCGACAATTTTGTTTTAATAAAAAAAAAATCATGAAGATTAATTGTTGCACTTTTTACCTACTGCAAGAAGCTGTACTTATAATTATCAAGTCTTGAAAAAAATGGTCTTACAAATTTCCAAAATACTCCCCCTCTTTTATTTTTGATCCAATATAGCTGGCTCTGATGAGGATGTGAAAACAATATTTCTAACACTATATTTTCCAATATAAAGAAGATCTCAGCTTCTGAACTATATTTGTAACAGGAATGCAAATCCAGTCTGTTGAAACAATCAATATTTTTGTTTTGGCAAAACTTATAAGAAGGAGTTGAGATAGATATACATGAAGCTCTTGCGGCAAATAACATTTCATAGCAACTTGTTGCATGTATATCTTTTTTAATTTTGTACATATTTTAATGATAACCAGTTCGAATATCAATTACAAGTAAGCATCTATAATTTTTTACAAATGCATATTGTTTTCAATTTCATTGTTTTTTGTTCAAGTGATCAATTTTCTATTATTCATAAAATTAACAAAAAAGATATGCAAGCAACAAGTGGCTCTACTAAATACTCCATATATATAAATAAAACATTGGTTGAACAACTACCGCAGGGTCTTCCTGGGAGCAACTGTCATTCACTTGACTCCATCATTACTACCTTCAACCTTTCCTGAATCAATTTGACAGTAAAGCAGATGATGCGCATGACTTAATAGAGACGACGAAACCGAACAACCATGGACGAAATATACAGCGCACGCATGGCTGTAACGAACTATAGCAAAAGACTTCCCAGCGGACACGTTCTCCAAATGTTAATAACAAAAAGGGAACATTTATAGATAAAATTGTTACAATTGTGTTCTATAACAATTACGGAACATGAATGTCACACTGTTCTGTAATGCTGTTACTCTGGGGATACGTAACAAGTCTGTCTGTTAGAAAACATAGACTCCGAAAACAGTCCGGCACTATCCAAAATGAGTCCAGGCTTCAGAACCTAAAATCATTTTTGTTGAAGTGAAAACGGGAAGTGGTCTGATTAAGTCCAAAATCTGTCCGCTCTGAAACATAGACTCCGAAAAAAGTCCGGCTCTATCCGAAATGAGTCCGGGCTCCAGAACCTGGAATTATTCTTGTCAATGTGAAAACGGAAAGTGGAACGATTAAGTCTGGAATCTGTCCGTTCGAAAACATAGACTCCGAAAACAGTCCGGCACTATCCAAAATGAGTCCAGGCTTCAGAACCTAAAATCATTTTTGTTGAAGTGAAAACGGGAAGTGGTCTGATTAAGTCCAAAATCTGTCCGCTCTGAAACATAGACTCCGAAAAAAGTCCGGCTCTATCCGAAATGAGTCCGGGCTCCAGAACCTGGAATTATTCTTGTCAATGTGAAAACGGAAAGTGGAACGATTAAGTCTGGAATCTGTCCGTTCGAAAACATAGATTCCGGAAACAGTCCGGCTCCATCTGAAATAAGTCCGGAAGTCAGAACCTTACATTTTTTTGTCAGAGAGAGAACGGAAAGTGCTCCGGAAAAGGCCGAAATCTGTCCGTTCGAAAACATCGACTCTAAATAGTCCGATTCTATCCGGAATCGGTCCGGAATTCAGAACCTGGAATTCTTTTTGTCGAAGTGAAAACGGAAAGTGGTCCGAATAAATCCGAAATTTGTCCGGCTCTATACGAAATCAGTCCAGAATTCAGAACTCGAAATTATGAAGTCAAAAACGGAAAGTGATCCCAGTAAATCCGAAACCGATCCGTTCAAAAACATCGACTCCCTAAATATTCCGGTCCCATCCGAAATTAATCTTTGGCTTTGAGTTGTAACTGATGATGGAATTGATGGTTGGAATAAAATGAAAAACCTATAGATATTTTGGAATTTCATTTAATCCCAGTTTTCACCTTATTAAAACAGATTATTTTCCCGGTTTTACTTTTAATTTTGAATTTTCCTAAAACGAGTTATTAAGCATTACACTGTTCCTCACAATTGCAAAAACTTACACCACTCAGTATATAAGGAATCTTCAAACCCCTTTCCTCAGCGTAGTTGCGTGCGAAGGATATGTTTGCGTACTATGTGTGACAAATAGAGTTTGTGTTAGGAGGTACCCCAGCGAAATACGTGTTCTTGAATTTTATATGTATACGAATACTAATAATGATAATAATAGTGAGCGTATTTATATACTATAAGAGTGCAGTGTGAGTTGACTGGATTTCACCACAGGATACGAACTTTTAAAATCTTTTTCGTATCTCCGTCTGTCCAATTCTTTTAGAATGACTCATAATTTTCAGTATAAATTTTAGAAAATTTCAGTGTAGAACTTACATTAATTTTCCAAAGTAAATTTATCATGGTTTATTAACAGATACTATATTACTTTTTGATACACATTCTCGATTTCCCTAAATCGTAAAAGATTATACTAAACTGTAATATCGGTTTTAACGTATTATCTAACTTAATTTCAATGCGTGGATTGATCGTAATCTTTAGACCGTACAAAAGACGGATTCGACCGGACGCAATCCGGATTAATCACATCCGGAAGACCGTCTAAAAAAATCGGATTAAGACCATCCGTTATACCGTACAAAACGCGGACTCAAACAGATTCTTTCCGGATTGATTGAATCCGTCACACCGGACAACTTTCGGATAATACCGGTTGAAAACTAGATTTAATTTCGTGCTCCTTCCGTTGGACAAATTGCGGACATTTTCGGACAGAATCCGGAGGACGAAAACCGGATCACGTTTCGGACAAATTTTGACCAATTTCGGAATCCGTAGACTTGGTTCTCTTCATTTATAAGTATCTCGTAGTTAAATTTGAAAGTTAACGTAGAAGAAGACTCAAAATTTTGATTTATTCTAAACATAATTTCTTTAATTTTGTCACAAGTTGCAGTTTTGTAATATAGAAAGGAATATATTGCCTTTATAATGTTAAATAATATATCGGGATCATTTTATCTTACCGAATCCGTTAAAATTTTTTTTCTAATGAAATATTTGTGTACCTTTTAGGAAATTAAACTACTAACCTCTTACTCTCTATTCATGAATTATATCCACTTGTTTCAGATTTGTTTTGATTTGATCATGCGTTACAGCTTTACAATTTATCGGAATATTTCCATAGATAATAATTGATATGTGGAGAATCATGAATAGAATTTGCTAGGGCTTTGCAGCCTGTCCGATTTTGAACAACGGTGACTACACATTTGATCAAAGCTGCAGCGATCTGCGGCGAAATAGGGAAATATATAATGGGATTCTATACCCCTTGGTCGGTAAGCCTGCGGTTATCGAGTTTTGAAAGGTCTCCCTTTTATCAGCTTATCCTTCGAGAAAGTAATAGGACAGGTACTCAAGTCAGATGTACGATCAACCCTTGCGCAAACTCTGACTCGTTGGTAACGGTCGATGGATGCAGTATATCTAATCTTCTTGTACTGGGATAACGATATGAACGAAATTTTGAGTAGTCCCTTTACTTGCAATCCATATATTGATGAAACTTCCCTAGAACGAATATTCTAATCAATGGAAATTTCATTCATAATAAGGGCTGCTGTACAGTATTTGCATTTCAACGTTCAGGAACGTATAGCTCCTTATTCTCTCAAGAAAGGTGAATGTTAGGACACGTAAATTTCGCTTGCGTCATACACTGACATTATTTTTTGCAACAAATACGACCATAGAAATTGAGATATTAAGTTTTCCATTTCGGAAAAAGAATAAAAGGTACTAAGAAGTAATTGCGTACTGTCTCATTATTCGAATTACGTAAGCAATTATCACATGGCTTTGAATTCAATTTTTTCAAGCATTCCCCCACAGTGATCACACTGCGCCTAAATGACCCCAAGCAGTTTTCGAATTAATGTAGTTTGATGCAGTTCATTTAAACTTCAATCAAAGATTGAAATTTTTTAAATTTTTAGTAAAAAAAAACAACATTTCTGAAAATTTAATTTTTTGTTATTTTGAAGTGCTTAAAAATTTTGAAAAAGGATAAAAAAACAATTGATCATAAACAGGAAGTCTCAAAATTCACTTTTGCACAACATTTGAGTCGATAGATTGAAGAGAACGCAAAATCAACTGTTTTTTTGCGTGGGGTCATTTTGACCCCATGCGACCAATACGTTATATGAGGAGATGTCACCACTACAGGTTAATCCGTAGTGGTCACACTGGGTCTAAATGACCTCAGACAGTTGAGGAAAGTTAACATTTTCGAAATTTTTTCTTTGTTGCTATTTTTGGATGCTAAAAATTTTGAAAAAGTAGAAAATCGAATTAATTTTAAAGAGAATGTCCTAAAGTTTATTTTCGCGTAAGATTTGAGTCGATACATTAAAAAGAACGCAATTAGCAACGGTTATTGAAGCTTTGCTTCTTTTGGGAGGGTAGACATATACTCTGAGCAGGGCCACCTAACTTCGAAATACGAGAACGTCACGACACGAAAAATGCGACACGCCAAAAATGCGACATGCACGGCACCAACGCAGCTTTCTCTCTCCCCCCCCCCCCCCTCTCTATCTATCTCTCTCCCTCCCTCCCGTTCTGAAGGCCGGTGTAGTATATGTACCAGTGTGCTCTAGTCGGAAACTGAAGCCAGTGACTAACGCACGCGCGCTGTGTGTGAGTGACACGGCCGGACATGTCTTGACGTATACGGGGGTATTGCATTCACATAATCCAATTTTTATTTGGTTTCAATTTGACTGACTGAATTTTCCAATTCTAAGTTAACATCGTCTAATTCTCAATGCTTCATGCAGAATTATTATTCGTTCTTACAATAATTCCTTGAAAAATAAATAATTTTTTTGATTTAAAATAATAGAGTTGCAGAAAGAAGTGTTTAATCAATTTAGAAAAAACTTTCAAATATAAAATTGTAAATTATCGAGAGATTTCAATACTTTAGAGATCAAAATTCTCCGAAAAATAATAAATTTGAAGTTACAAATTTATTACATTCTCATCAGAGAAAGTATTGGATTTGTGTACAATTTGATTCCCCCCCCCCCCTCCGTTTTCGTCAATCGGATTTTTTTCAATGAAAAAAAAAAGTTGTCAGAATTATAGCATTTACAAAATTTGAAAATACAAACGAAAATTCGGATTTTAGGCCAAATAACTCACGATATGAAAAGAGTCCAGAAGAGGACAAGTATAGTTTTTGTTATGTATGGTTTATGAATCGAAAACGTATTTTCTGTTCTTGAATGAAACCAGAAGTTTGCTATATATCAAACTGAAGTTACTTTTCACCAATCTGATCATGTCTTGAACAATAGTGAATTCGCGGAATGTATCAACTATTGCGTAAATTTTTACATTCTCATCATTTATGATTGAGAAAGTATTAGAATCGTCTGAAATTTCACATCTTGAATTTTCAACGGATCTCTACGTTTCGATACCCCCTAGAGCCGAGACTCAAGTTTTGGCGATGGTGTCTGTCTGTTGGTCTGTATGTCCGTATGCCGGGCGTCCGTCCATCCGGCCGTCCGTTCGTAAACAAGATACCTCACAAAAAAATGGAGGGATCAAAGCGGCCTTTGATATACTTGTTGATTGGTTTAAAAGAAAGGACGAGTTCGTTAGCCAGCTATTTTGGATTAAAACTCAAAAAGCAGGAATTTTTTCAGAATTGTCAAGACCCTTTTTTCCAGATTTTATAATTCCATTTACGGTCCATTGTAGCGTTTGATAACTCACCAAAAAATGAACGGATCAAATCGGTCTCCGATTCACTTGTTTTTTGGATAATAAGCAGCGCATTCAATTTCTGTTACGAAGGTATCTAAGATAATAAACTTACTTTGAGAAATGTAATCTTCATCTATACCTGATTCAAGTTAACCCTGCTGACTCCGAACATCTCATGAGTTGGCCCTGCCAGTTGTATTTATGATTTTGACGTGAACCTACTGATACCATTTTAGCTTTTTATGTTTCATTACAATTTTCATTCGACAATTTTCATTTGACAGTTTTTATTCTATTATATTTACAATTTCCTCCAATGTTCAGTGGCTTCATTTTACATTGGAGGAAAGGGTCATACATATTTCATCAACATGATTTTACATGAGAATTTATGAGACAAAAATTTTACATTATGAAAGATTTGTGCAAAACAAGCCGGAAAAGAAAAGATGCTTCCATACAAGATAGGACTTCCAGTGAATAATAATATACGAAAGAGAAGTGGAAAAAGTATCTTTTTTCCTTTTTCCTTTGGAATAAAAAGTAGGGTGCAAAGGATATTTCTAGTGTAGGTACTCTTGTGATCTGGATATTGCTACGGACATCGAAGAAGTCAGATTGGCTCTTTTATCAGGTCCGTCCCGCTAGCACCTCCACAATGGAATTTCCATATCCCGTTTACATCTGAATTTTGGGCTATTTTTCGGCATCGATGCCGATTTTTGGGCTCTTTCAATTTTCTAAGAAAACCGACATTTGGGTGGAGGTGCTGGCGCCAGCACTTCCACTAGAGCGAATTTGACAAATTTGGAAAATACACCCACCAGAATTTTAGGCTGATTTTAGGCTCTCCGAAATTGCAAAAATCGATTTCCCAAACACCACCCCTGTGGCAAAAAAACCACCACCAAAATAAAATATGCTTTATACTCAAATTTGAACATATCAGAATTATGGGCTATTTTAAGGCTTTTTTGGGCGCCAGTGCCGATTTTCGGGCTCTTTTATTTTTCTCAAAAAACCGACATTCTTGTGGAGGTGCTGGCAGCCAGCAGCTCCACTAGAGAAAATTTTACAAATTTGGAAAATACAACCCACCACCCCCAAAATGAAATGTGATCTATACTCAAATTTGAGAGTACCAGAATTGTGGGCTATTTTCGGGCTTTTTTGAGGTATCAATGCCAAATTTTGTACTCTTTTTTTTTCTCAAAAAACCGATATTATTGTCGAAATTTTTATGCCAGCACGTTTATCAGAGCACGTTTGATAAATTCGGGAAATTAGACACGCAGAAATGACTTTGTCGAAAAATAATTAGTTAACAGATCTTTGATTGCAAATCCATTCAATTGTTTTTGTGCTCCTCGAAAACACCCACTATGATTTTTGGGCTGCAACCTTCAAAGCTGAAAATACCCCCTTGTATCTCCCAGATCTGACATTGACGAAAGATAATTTATTCACCAGATATTCGAACGCCATTCCATTCAATTATTTTTGGGCTCCTCAAAAGTACCCACTTTGATTTTTGGGCTGCAACCCTTAACGCTGAAAACAACCCCTTGTATCTCGGTGATCTGAATTCGACAAAAAAAAATTATTTACCAGATCTTTTAACGCCAATCCATCAAATTATTTTTGGGCTCCTCGAAAATACCCACTTTGATGTCTGGGCTGCAACCCTTAACGCTGAAAGCACCCCCTCGT